>VMDO01008006.1:0-87019 GCA_007922755.1 Pedetes capensis
TAGACTCTCCCCCATACATATAACAATTCTTGCAGTCAGGTGCAGTGAAGGACGCCTGGAATCCCTGTGACTTGCGGGATGGGGGCAGGAGGGTCTCAAGCCCAAAATCTGTGCAGCCCAACAAGAGCCTATCTCAAAAAGCAAAAAATGTATTGGCTGGGGCCACAGAGTGTCAGTCCAGCTTCCACTAAGGAAGCAGACTCAAGACCCTGTTAACAGTAAAAACATATTATCTTGAGGATGGAGTCTGAACTATTACACCCAGTTCGACCAGGTGGATTCGATAATGCAGGGTGCAATGTTCCCAATAGAGCTCAGGGTGGCAGTATTTTCACACAGTCCACAGTAACCATCGGTCTCATTGGGTCCATATAGCCAAGTTCTTCATAACAATCTGGACTTAATTGGGGTCCCAAGTGCCCAAAGAGACTGTTCCACGAAACACTCCTCGACTACTGTACTGTTCGAGAGGCAGTGAAACCTGTGGGGTCTTCCCTGAAGATCTCCCTGTCCCACGGAGATCGGGCGCCAGTTCCCTAAATCAGAGATTTCCTCCCCACAGCCTTGTTGTGTGTTGCGGTCGCGCTTGGAACTTCTCCGCCAGGGGCGAGCAGCTTCCGCTGAGAAGGGGCTCCCCGGCCGCGCGCGACTTTGCCGCCTCCACAAGCCCCAGATCTCTCCGCAGTACAGTGGGGTGATTTGGGCTCACCTCTGATGTGTCTGGGATCCGGATATATGTGTGCCCAAATTTCTGTGGAATTCGCCACCATAGGCCTGACCCGCCGCAACAGAAGGGAGGGGAGCCGCGCCTCAGCTCTAGACCCCGATCACTGGCACCGGCTTCCCCGTTCGCTCCGTGGCCGCTATGGAGGGCGTTTGTGTGCTCCCTCATGGTGACTCACCTAGGAACTGCAGACTGTGTCCCGCAGGCGTGGTGAGAGTGTGCTGGCAAGGTTGCACTCGGTGTTGGGTCTGGGCCCGTGGGTGTGTGTGCGAGAAATCCCCTCCAGGTCTCTGGGATTCTGTCCGCTCCCTGTGTTATGCTGAAATGGCGGCGGTCCCGCTGCTGGCCACTGTGTAGCTCCTCTGAAGCCTAATCCTTAATTTCAGTGTACACCTAGTTTCATTCTTTATCTCTCAAATTAAATTATCTCTGTTTCTATTTATTCAATTTGATTTTTAAACCCCTAATCGAGGCTTCTTATTGCTCCGGAACAGAAGGTGTGTGTTATCTGTCAGCAAACTTGACTCCCACCCCCAAGATTACATTTTCTAATCTTTTTTTCAACCAAGTGTGGCCATGTGTCCAACTTCCAGCCAAGGACATTTAAACAATAGTATTGAGAGGATCTCCCAAATGTCTCCGTAAAAGGGAGGGAAGTCCTACTACTTCCGCTTTCCTTCTTTTTGCTGCCAGGAATACTAACATAGCAACACTCAAGCAGCCATAGAGGACTATGAAGTGACCTTGAGAACATAAATCATATGAGTGAAACAATAACTTTTGTAAAAAGAGTCTATTTTTCTGCTATCATGGGCCTGGCACAACCTGACCTTAACTGCCTACTTTGAGTAGGCAGTTCTTACAGAGAAATAAATTTCTGCATTGTTTAAGCCACTGTGTTTGGAGTCCTTGTTGATGTCCAGACCAAATCCAAACTAAATAGATAGCTACTCATGTAGGTCAACTTGGACAAAATACATCTCCTTTACCTTCAATCTCAAGTCTAGAAAATTCAGCAGAGGAGATTTCCACTTCAGAAATGTCAATCAGAGGATAACAGAAGAACAATATTTAAGCTGTCAATCAAAAAAGGACATGTGATGGGAAAGACTGAAAAAAGAAATTCATACTATTTATCATTGTAGAGGTCAAATCTATTATGTTTCTTTTCAGTGCTGCATCATTTGATCAACTTGGTGCATTGCAAAATGTATCTGATTTCCATTCTTTCACTTCCCATTTTATAAATTTTCTGTCATTATTTATAATAACATGAAAATGGTGAAAAGTAGCTGTCCTAAAAGAGTAAAATTTTATTAAAGAAAAATTATTTTAATGGCATCTCAGCTCTGCTCACTATTTTCACTGGCAAATGATATAGTTCTTACCATGAAAAAGAACACATAAAAAAAGAGCATAGAAAAAGAAGACTATGCCCACACCAATGAAATAGGTCACTCAATCACACACTGATACACGCTCATGTCAAGTCACGCCAACCATTCTTTTTCCCTTTCTACCAAGCCTTTGGGAACTTATTCTGGGTACTTCATGTAACCATAAAAACACACACTTAAGAATGAGGTTTAAGATTATAATGAGATTCAAGAGCAGAGGTAAAGAAATATCACATTTTCTACACAGCCACTATTGTTTCTATAATTGCAGTATGGATTGTGCACTTTAAGCATAACATATTTTGCTATCTGTGACTTAAGAATTTATACATAATTCACAGAGATAGGACAGTGAATTTTATATATATATATATATATATATATATATATATAAATAATTTATAACAATGCTCACCTTCTACATGTTCACATAGAGTATCCCCTTAGTGTTTATTCATTTTAACAATTGGATGCATTCAATAGTATCATCTCTTTTCCCATCATTCATTTTTACTTTCTCTGGGATGATGCTTCTTAACTTTTGTGTTTCTCTTTCTGACACTGCCATTATCATACTGTTTGTAGGGGCTTACCTTCCCATCTTCTAATTTTTAAATTGCTATTTTGTTCCCTTCCTGCTTCAGGATTAAAACCTAGAAATTTTCATCTTCTATATACACAAATCCAAGCTGTTCCTTGAAAATCTCATTCAGTTTCACAGTTTCAGAACTATAATATCCACAGAAGTGACACTGCCATCTACCACCACACCTCTTGCCACTCTAGTAAATTCTGGTCTTATATTTCCATCTGCCTGCTGAAAACCACCAAGTGAACAATCTAGGTTTATTCTTTAAGGCCTTCATATCTGTCATAAGTTGAATCTCTAACTTGTATCAATAAAAGTTCCATGCATAATTCTACTTCCCGTATTATCCTACTTGGTTTTCATTGCTCTTTCTTCCTGGAAGAGTCTCCCTCAACGCCAACTCCATTTACCAAAATATTAGTGTCCATGGCTTATGTCAAATATCCCCTTCACTGAAGTGGCATGAACAGAAATAGTCTTTACCATAGACAAGCACACAGCCCAACATAGGGAGCCATGCTGCTCCACAAAATCTTTTAATATCATTGTGTTTTTAGCATTTATTTTCTTCACAATATCTCTTATTATGAACATGCACTAACTATATTATATAATTTATGTGCAACCCAAGGCAATTCCTCCTTACTTGTTGTGGCCCAGGGAAGCCAAAGGTTGGACATCCCTGACACAGATTTTTACCCATTTTTATCTTCTGGCTCTTAATCCTTTTCATCATAATTATGTCTTGAGTACATGTTTTGTCATTATTGCTACATTCATAATTCTGAATTTTTGTCTCACTTGTATTTTATTCCTCTTTTCTGAAGATCCTAGCAGGGAACCATCTATGTACTAATCATTCAATTCTGTCCTGAATCGAAGAATTGATGAGTGATTGAGTGGAGTGAATTAACTGAAAAGAAAATCCACTGGAAATGCACCAAAAAGAATGTTCAAAAATGTTCTATTTCATCCAAAATATGTCAGATAAAAGATAAATGAAGAACATTGGGACTTGCATATCACTGATAGAGTATTTATTACATTACAAATCATTGGAAAAATTGATCCTAAATTATTTCATAGAAACTAAGTATTGCTTCCTAATGCTATTTTTCTATGTTCATGTCTAAATAGTTCCAAGAAAATCTAAATATCTTTAACATTGTTATTATGATAAAAGCTAAAGATAGATAGCACTCAATTAGTATCACAGCATGCAGTTAAACCACCTCACAGTCTGATGTAATTAGTTACTATTTCAGCTCCTATTGCTTGAAAGCCAAAAGGAATACAGACAAACCAAAGGATAGATCACATTAAACTTTGTGAACCATAAGTTTATTAAGGGTTTTATACAGGGGGTATGAGTGACACATGGAAAGCCTTTACATACACTGCGGGGAGGACTCCCTCCCCCTACAGAAGCTCCCACCACATTATCTCAAAGCTGCACCACCTTTAAGTCCCTCTCAAGTGGGCCTCTCTCCCTCCCAAGTGAATTTACTTACAAAGTGGCGTGTAACTTCCTGGAAGCCTCATGGGCAGCTGTACCACCAATGAGTTTCTGCCCTCTTGTGTTCTGCTCTGCTGTGGTTTACTCCATTCCATTCTGCTGTTTTCTCTCTCTAATTTGTTCGTTACCACATATATGTTATAAAAATATGCATATGTGTATGACACATGCATATTTATATAACACATATGCATATTTATTTATGGTAACACGATATATATTTTTATGTTGCTGTTGTTGTTGTTGTTGTTGTTGTTGTTATTGTTGTTGTTGTTAGGTGCCATCTAGTCTCTGTCCCAATCATAGCTACCCTATGTATTACAGGGGAAACACTATTGTTAACTATTGTCAATGTTTCTCTGCTATTTATAGGGTTTTTACTGGTGGATTGATTTTTGGGAGTGGGTTGCTGGGTCCTTCTCCCAAGTATATTTTTATGCATATATATAAACCTGTCAAATATATGCCTTTGAGATGCCTTCAGCTGTACCACTGTGGCGTCCAATCCCATCAAATCTTGGAAGCTAAGTAGGGTCGGTCCTGGTTAGTACTTGGATGGGAGACCATCTGAGAACACAAGGTACTGTAGGCTTGGGGAAAGGACCTGGCAACCCACTCCCAAAAACAATCAGCTAATGAAAACCCTATGAATGGCTCCAGGGCACCTAACAACAATCTTCGAGACACTGATTTCATTTTCTTTGGATACATACCCAGGAGTGAAATAACTACATTAAATAGTTCTATTTTAAATTTTTTCAAGAAACTATACACTATTTTGTACAGTGGTGGCACCATTTACATTCCCACCACCAGTGAACAGTGTTCTTTTTTCTCTACAGCCACACAAATACTTGTTGTCTTTTTGGTAATAGGCTCCCTAATGAGTATGTGATGATATCGGACTGTGAATTTGATTTGCACTTTTCTGATGACTTTTCTTTTGAGTACCTTTCATATACCTATTGGATATTTGTATGTCTTCTTCAAAAAGTATTCAGATTCTTTTTCCCATTTTTAAATTGGATTGGGACTTTTTGCTATTGAGTTGTATGCAACTTACATATTTGGGATATTTATCATTTACTAGATACATGTTTGCAAATATTTCTTCCATTCTATAGGTTGCCTTTCATTTTGTTCATTGTTTCTTTTGCTATATAGAAGTTTTTAAAGTTTTCTTTAGTCTCACTTGCTCTGTGTATGTAGCCATTGTCAAAGACTTTTTCCCCCTAGGTTTTCTTCTTAGAGTTGTACAGCCTCAAGTCTTATATTTAAGTCTTTCATCTATTTCCAGTTAATTTTTGTTTGTGGTACATCCAATTAGATTCTTTTAAATGTGGAAATCTGGTTTTCCACACATCATTTATTGAGAAGACTACCTTTCCCCAATTTTGTATTGTTGGCAGCTTACAAGTATCAGTTGACCACATATGCATGGGTTCATTACTGAGCTCTCTATTCTGTTTCATAAGTCTATGTGTCTATTTTTATGTAAATATCATACTTCTTATTAATATGTTGTTGTTAGTTGCCATCAAGTCAGGTCAGACTCATAGCGACCCTCTGTACAACAGAACTAAACACTCCCTGATACTCTACCATGCCTGGCACTGTGTCAGTGCTTCTTTACTATTCATAGAGTTTTCAATGGTTCATTATTTTCAGGAGTGGGTTGCTGGGTCCTTCTCCCATTTTTGCAGTGCTTGGGATCAGATAGAACCTAGGGCTTCAGAGTGCACAGAGCAAGCATTCTACCAACTGAGCTAAATCCCAACACTTTTTTTAAAAGTTACTATAGCTTTGTAATATAGTTTAAAATCAGAGAGTGTGGTGTCCCAGAAGTATTTTTGTCAAGATTCTTTTGAAGTTACTTACATATTTTAGAATTGTTTTCCCTATTTCTGTGGAAAAATGATATTAGACTTTTAATAAGGACTACATTGAATCTGTAGATTGCTTTGGGACAGGTTAATATGGACATTTTAACAATATTAATTCTTCCAACCCATGAACATGGCACATTTTTCTATTATTTGTATCTTATTCAATTTCTTTCCTTAATGTTTACAGTTTTCAGTGTACAGATCTTTTGCCTCTTTGGTTGAATTTTTTCCTTACTAGTTTACTTTTTTGGATGCTATGGTAAATCAGATTGTTTTCTTGATTTGTTTGTCAGATAGATCATTACTGCTATAAAGAAATCCAGCCATGCCAAAGTGGTGATGCATGCATGCCTATAACCTCAGCACTCTGGAGGCTGAGGAAGGAAGTTTGAGAGTTCAAGTTCAGCCTGGGATGCATAGTGAGTTCCAAGCCAGCCTGGACAACATAGCAAAATTCTGTTGAGAGAAAAAAAGAGAAGGAGAAAAACAGAGAGGAATCCAGCTGATCTTTGTATATTGATTTTATACTCTTCAACTTTCCTTATTAATTAATTTACTTATTGTTGTTGTTGTTGTTGTTAGGTGCCATCAACTTGGTGTCTGACTCATAGTGACCCTACATACAACAGGAAAACAATATTATCAGTGCTTCTCTGCTATTTATAGGGTTTTCAATGTGGATCGGTTTTTGGGAGTGGGTTGCTGGGTCCTTCTCCCAAGCCTACAGTATCTGATGTTCCCAGGTGGTCTCCCATCCAAGTACTAACCAGGCCCGGCCCTTCTTAGCTTCCAAGATCTGATGGGATTGGATGCCACAGTGGCATAGCTACAGGTTAATTTACTTATTAATTCCCTTATTAAGGTAGCAGCTTTTTTGTAGATTCTTCAGAGTTTTGTACATATATCTGAAAATAGAGATAATTTTACTTCCTCCATCACAATTTGGATACCTTCATTCTTCTTCCCTAATTACTTTAGTTCATAGTTGTTTTCTCTCATTTTGAGTCATACTACATCAGCAAATGGAGGTGCCAGGAGCTTTACTCAATTCCCATCATTAAGGTTGACTGAGGAGACAACTTTTCCCCAGTAGTCTTTTGAATGCCTTCCAACCTGGGGACTCAATTTCCGGCACTATACCTGATAGTTTCTCTGCTACTCATAGGGTTTTCAATGGCTAATTGTTTCAGGAATGGGCTGCCAGTTCTTTCTCCTTAGTCTGTTTTAGTCTTGAAGCTCATCTAAAACTTGCTCAAAATGGATGACCCTGCTGGTGTCTGAAATGCCAGTGGCATAGCTTTCAGCATCACAGCACAATGTAAGGTCCCCAGGAACCAATACCAAGAGATTTGGAAAACAGTTACTTAGCCAATTGACTGAAAGAGATCCATGTTTGTGCCTATTCCCAAGAAAGGAGATCCAACCAAATGTGGAAATTATCAAACAATATCTTAATATCACACACAAGTAAAATTTGGCTAAAGACCATTCAAAAGAGATCGCAGGCAGTATATCGACAGGGAACTGCTGGAAAATCAAGCCAGATTGAGAAAAAGCTATAGAACTAAGGACATGATTACTGATATCAGGTGGATATTGGCCAAAATCAGAGAGTACAAGAAAGATGTCTATGTTTTATTCACTATACAAAACCATTTGACTGTGTGGATCACAACAAATTATAGATAACATAGGGAATAATGGGAATACCAGGATACTTAATTGTACTTATGAGGAATCTGTACATGGACCAGGAGGCACTCATTCAAACAGAACAAGGAAACACTGCCTGGTTTAAAGCCAGGAGAGGTGTATGTCAGGGCTGTATCCTCTCACTGTACACCTTCAATCTCTATGCAGAGCAAATTATCTGAGAAGCTGGGATTTATGAAACAGAATGTGGCATTGGGATTGAAGGAAGATTCATTAACAACCTGTGTTATGCATATCAAATAACACAACCTTCCGTATGGATTTCACTTCAACATCAAGAAAAAAAAAGTCCTTACAACTGAGTCAGTAAGTAAATTCATAATAAATGGGGAAAAGACTGAGGTTGTCCAAGATTTTGCTTTATTTGGCTCCGCAATCAACCACCACAGAAGCAGCAGCCAAGAAATCAAGACTCATTGCATTGGGAAAAGCTATTCCAAAAGATCTTTTTAGAGTGTTGAAAAGTAAAAACGTCACATTGAAGGTGAAATTGTGAATCCACTAGAAGTTTTTAACTTTGTGCTTATCGTGAGGCTTACGTAAAATTCCTATAGTTATAACAGGTTATTTTAAGCTGAGGACAATTTCAATGATGTATAAAAAAGTACCTTTTTATTCTCCTTTAACTCCTGATTTAGTCCTTACATAGTGCTCTTTTTTTTTTTTTCTTGTGAGGTTAGAGTGGGGTCACTACTGCTGGGTCTTCAGTAGATTGGCAGACCTTTTACCAAAAGTTCAAATGGGCATAGACCCTATCTGGCTGGGGATAACTGGACTGCTTTCAGAAACTGGTTTAGTAGGGCTGGCACAAGGATACAGGTCCACTTCAGAGTCTGAAGATAGAAGGCCTGTTACCAGGTGCATAGACAGGTGTGGCCCCCTGAAGGTCCCTACTGGGTCACTGAATAGGACCTTGGGCAGGCAATACTGGCCCCAGTTTAGGGCTGAGATAGGCTGGAGTAAAATCATGGAGCTGCTTCGGGGTTCACATCCAAGACCAAAGTCTGCAGAGCTTCCCCTGAAGGCATAGATAAATATTATCTCCAAAGAGGTCCCTGTGCAGACAGAACTACCTTCAGACTGTAACCACAAGGGGCTAGAGCTGAGTTCCAAGATCATTCCAAAACCTTCTGGGGGACCAAGATCAGGGCACCTGTCTACAAGGGTGAAGATCTCTGAGCAAGCAAGGCTGCTCCTCAAACCATAGCTAAGAGGAGATGTTCCTGAATATCAGAACCATTTCAAGATGGGACCAAGATCAACAAGGCTTCCACAGTACCACAGATGAGCATGGCTCCCAAAAGTTCCCTTCTCTTCAAAGGCCCCTCATGATCACGGTGGCCCATCTGGGTAATCCAGGTCCTCTTCCCATCTCCAGATCCTGAACTTTATCCATCTACAAAATCCTCTTGCCATGTGAAGTAATGTACCAACTTGCAGGTTCTAGAAGTCAGGATGTGGACATCTCTGGGGGCCATTATTCAGTGCACCAGGGTAGTAATATTGACTTTTTCTGAGTGTGTGTCATCTCGTTAGTCCCCTCAGTGAGCCCCTGAAGTGATCTGGGTGCTCTCTAAACTATAAAATACCTGAATGGGATAGCAATACAGTGTTAAAGCACAGAATGCAAGTTCCGGGTTTGAATCTCAGCATCTGCATTTGCTGTGTGACCTTGAGCAGGTGACCTAACCTCTCATGTACCTCTTCTACTCATGTGTAAAATGAGAATAATAATAACAGCAGTCTGGTGAGACTATGCTAAGGATTAAGTGAGGCGATACCTGGCTAGAAAGCTGAGTGCACAGTAAGTGGCAGCTGCTTGTGAACAGAGTGAATCTCAGATCCCGGCTGTGAGAAACTATACACAATCCACAGAGCCAGAGCTGGTTCCCAGCTAGGCCTGAGGTTGTTGGACCTATTGCCTGAAGCACAAGTAAGCATAACTTCTCCTGGGGCACTTGGGAGATGGTTTTGGTGGCAGGACCAAGACCAAATAGGGCTGTAACAAGTACATAAGAGAATGGCACTACTTCTGGGTCTGGAACCAGGACCCTGGTAAATAAGCTTCATAACTGAGCATGTGTCTATCCTCTAAAAATGGCCCTCTTTGGTCTTGGGATCCACTGGATTTTTACTATCTTCTACCTGAATCCCAAAGCTCCCCCAAAGATATTTTTATCTGTGTATAGCTGTGAAATTATTATTCCTAAGGGAACAATGGTGAGATCTACTCAACCATCTTACTCTACATAGTATTACTTAAAGTAGTAAAATGACCTAATTCTCTACTCCATTCCTCAATAAAACAAATTTGATGCATATAATTTTTTATATTTTCTTGTTGCTGTTGTTAGGTGCCTTCAAGTCAGTATCTGACTCATAGCAACCCTACATACAATGGGCAAAACACTATTGTCAATGATTCTCTGCTATTTGTAAGGTTTTCAATGGCTGATTAGTTTTTGGGAGTGTTTTGCCAGGCCCTTCTCCCAAGCTTACAGTACCTGGTGTTCCCTGGTGGTCTCCCACTCAAGTACTAACCAGGCCCAATCCTGCTTATCTTCTGAGATCTAACAGGATCGGGAGTCACAGTGGTATGTTTGCAGGCTATTATATTTTAGTATGCTTAAAACTTAAAACATCTCACTTCTACACACTTATTCTTTCTCTGTTTCCCTCTTTATTTCATAGATATTTTTAGGTATATGAAATAATGCTATTAATGTAGGAAATAAATACTGTTGAAGGATGAATGAATTTAAATGAGTTGGAGTCTGACTTTCTTTTTTAATTAGTCTGATATATCTGAGATGAATTTTACCATTCTGATATTTTCCTTTCTCTGAAAGACTTTGATTTCATGGATTTAAGTTAAATTTCCTTCGGGAAAATATTCACAGTTCACTACTTAACCATGTAAAATGTAATAGACTTTTAAAATGTCTCTTCTCCAATCATATATTAAGCTCTATCTCTATGAGCATCACTCACTTGGAATTGAGTATGACAAAGATTTTAATACTTCATTTCTTTGCCTTTCTTTTCTTTCCTCCACTCAGGCAATTTCAATTACAGAGGCCAAGTAGACTTCTTTAAGAAGAAATATAAATTTCAAAATGCCAACTGCTCTAGCAAAAACTCAATCATTTTCCTATTTTTTTCTTTGGCACTTCTTGTTGTCATCCATATCTTTTTGAAGAATTTGACAATCTTATTGCTTCTAGCTCATCTACAGTGCTGAGATTTCCTTTTACTTCAGAATATTCAACAATTCAGGGATAGTCAATGGCTCAGATATGATAAATCCCTCCAGCAAACTAATTTAATGGTTTTTAAATGTCTTATAAATCTACCTTTTGTTTCAGTTTTCAACAAGGGTAATAATTTTAAATATCAAAATACACTAAGAATATTAGTTACCCAAGAGTTGATATAACCTAATTCCAAGGGGTACAAAATGAAGGAATAGGAACATTCTCATGATGGTTAATTTTATGGGTCAACTTGCCTGGACTATGGGATGACCAGATCGTTTGCCAAATATTGCTATATGTTTGTTCCAGGAGTATGGTTTTGGATAAGAATAAGATTGAATCAATGAAATTGAGGAAAAAAATTCTTCCTTTTAATGTTGATGTGCTTTATCCATTCAGTTGAAGGCCTGAAAAAAAACAAAAGGGCTACTTTGTCATATTTATTGTTAGGTTGTTAGTTACCATTGAGTTGGATCTGGTTCATAGTGACCTTATATACAACAGAAAAAAAACTCCTCAACAATGTGCCCTGTACATGATCTTTTTTATGTTTAAGCCCATTGTTGCAGACACTCTGTCAATCCATCTAGTGGAGGGTCTTCCTTCTTTTCACTGACCTACCACTCTTCCAAACATGATATCCTTCTCCAGGGATTGGTCCCACCTGACAACATTTCCAAAATACATAAGATGCAGTCTATCCATCCTTACTTCTAAGGAGCACTCTAGTTGTGCTTCTTCTATGCTGGATCTGTTGATTATATTGGCAGTCATGATATGTTCAATATTCATCTTCAGCACCATAATTCAAAAGCATTAATTCTTTTACTGTCTCCTTTATTCAACATCCACCTGTCACAAGCATAAGATGCTACTGAAAATACCATGGCATGAGTCAGGGACACCTTCATCTTCAACGTGATGTCATTACTTTTCAAAACTTTAAAGTGATCTTTTGCCACAGCTTTTCCCAATGCAATGAGTCTTTTGATTTCCTTCTCTGCTGCTTCCGCAGGTGTTGATTGTAGAACCAAGTAAAGCAAAATCTTGGACAACCTCAGTCTTTTCTCCATTTATCATGAAGTCACTTACCAGTTGTAAGGATTTTTGTTTCCTTGATGTTGAGGTGCAATCCATACTGAAGGCTGTGTTTTTTGATCTTCATCAGTAAATGTTGCCATGAGGAGAAGGAAATTCCTCCTGCCTATTTGAACTAGGACATCAATCTTTACCTGCCTTTCTGTCAATGTTTGAACTGAAGCATTGACCCTTCTTGAGTCTCAAGATTACCAACTTTCAGACTGGAACTTACTTCATTAGATTTTTTGTTCTCAAGTCTTAGGACTTGCACCAGAACTATACTGTTGCCTCTTCCAAATATCCAGCTTGCTAAACACACATCTTAGGACTTCTAAGCCACCACAATATGTGAATCAATTCTTTATAATAAACACACACATGTATATTGGGGTTTCTGTTTGCTTCCATTGGTTCCATTTCTCTGGAATGCCTCCAGATGAATACCTACTGGAAAACAGAACATTTTTATCCCCAGAGGTAATTTATATTCCTAGTTGCTGAAGGGGCTGGAGTTTAGTTCAGTTGGTAGAGTGTTGCTCTACACTCTCTGAGGATCCAGGTTTGATCCCCAGCAATGCAAAAATGGGAGAAGGACCTGGCAACCCATTCCTGAAGCAATCCCAAAAGACAATCAGCCACTGAAAATCCTGTGAGAGTGGTGTGAGTCAGACATGGTTCAATGACACCTAACAACAACAAGAAGAAGTTGGTGAAGGCAAAAGTGGAAATGGGAATGGGTCACATTTAGTAGAAAAGGTACTTTTGAGCAGTTGTGGAAAGTATGCCTGATATAAATTATCCTCAGAGATGTTCTCATTTTATACTCCAGAGAGGTCCATGATATTGTTCCCAGAGAAATATTTTTATCTAAGAAATATTGGGGAGAATTTCAATACATTTCTGAAAGACTTCTTCAAGTGTGTTGACATCTCTAAGTGTCTGGCAAAGAATAAATTTTGAACCATAACCGTTAGGAGCAGAAATGGAGTAACAACAACATGGTGTATAAACTAAGTCATTGGAACAACTTTTTTTCTCCTCTAGCCATTTCTGTTTCAAATTTTAAGGGCTCTGAATATATGAAAACTAGTGTAGAGACTGGGGCTGGGATTTAGCTTAGTTGGTAGAGCGCAGCTCTGCAGTATCTGAGGTCCCAAGTTCAATTCCCAGCACCACAAAAATGGAAGAAGGATGCAGCAATCCACTCCCTAGGCAGTCCTGAAAAAGTCAGCCATTGAAAACCTTATGAGGGTCGCTATGAGTCAGACATGACTCGATGGCACCTAACAACAACAACAATATGGAGACTAATTTTAATGACTCTAAGTATGTGAAAATATTAAGTTCAACAATTAAAATAGCAGAGTTAAGTCTTTAAGAATCAAAATGGCAGACTTGGTCATGAAGACACATGCTTATAATCCCAGTGACACAGGAGGCTGAGGCAGGAGGATTCCAAGTTCAAGGCCAGAGGCAGCCTGCATAACTCAGTGAGACTCTGTCTCAAAATAAAAAAATGGAGTGGAAGTTCAGCTCAGGGGTAAAGCACTAGTAAAGTGTGATATAAGCAACTCCCAGTCAGGTATTCAGATGTCCCTGTTGATATGATATACGCTTAAACATAACAGTTTAATGGAATTGTTCAAGGTTTTTGTTTTTAATTTTTAACCACTAAAATCATGCTGTGCTATTTAAGACATCTAATCTGCACGTTTCACCCTGATATTTTCCCACTTACTTCTATCACCTAACCTTCTCTGGGACAAAAATTAAGAGGGTAAAAGAAGGAGGAAGGAGGGAGTAAAAACAATTGCTATTTGTTCCTTGTGTTTCATGTAATGCCATGAAAAAACGTATTTGAAAAAGGCTTATTTAGGAAACTATGAAAAGTATTGCTTTAACATAAATGATATTTGAACACAATCTGGAAATGTTTATATCCCAAAATTAGTCATCATCATAACAGAAACATATGATGTCATATGAGTAATTTTTCAAAGAAAGTCATATCATATACTATTCTTAATTCAGACTTCAAAGTTTTTAGGCACAGGAATTCTCTGGATGAGCAGACTATGATGTGCAATCTTAAAACAGGGTTTGTCATTACAGTTGATCTCTGAAGATAAAAGTTTATATTGTGTTGCATGAGTGTTTCCTAGAATAAAACCTTCTTCATATGTGAAGAAATGCCAAATATAATCTTTAATTTCCAAAACACCATGTTACCTGAGTGATAAACTTATTCCAAACTTCTCACTCAGATACCTTTAACAAAGTGTACATGATCATTGCTCTGCATGGCCTTATGTTGCACTGCCTGGCTGTTGCAAACCTTTGGAATTGGTTTGAGGGACAGCATTGATGATAGTCCCCATGTGCTTCCTGCAATGAATAGCCACTGCAAGTTTCATGTGTTAACACCACAAAATGGCCAAAGAGGCAAATATAGAATTGTTCCTCCTCTTGTTTTGCTATGGCAGTGGTCCTTAACACAAAAGCATATTAAAATAACTTTAGGTGCTTTTGAAAAATACTGAAGCCTGGTGCTCAAGTCCAGAAATTTAATTGTTCTAGGATGTGGCTCAGGTAATAGTACTTTTGAAAATACTTTCATGAGTCTAATGAACAAAAAGTATTGAGAATTACTGATTCAAAGTGTATGGAAATGACCTATATTTTATTATTTACTATTCACACTGTTTAAAAATGTGATCTTTTAATAGCAAAGGCAAAAAAATCATCCAAGGGAAGACACTAAGAATATATTAAAGTGATTTCACTTAAATAGTCATATATGTAAATTATTGTATCATATAGAAGATCAGCATGATCCAATCATTACAGGGTGTTAGGAAGCCACCATTTTTCAGAGAGATTTATTTATTGATGTTTATTGTTGTTAGGTACCATTGAGTCAGTGTCCAACTCGTAGCCACCCTATGTACAACAGACAAAATACTATTGTCAGTGCCTCTCTCCTATTCATAGCATTTTCAATGGCTGATTGATTTTTGGGAGTGGGTTGCCAGATCCTTCTCCCAAACCTACAGCACCTGGTGTTCCCAGTGGTCTCCCATCCAAGTACTAACTGGGCCCAACCCTGCTTAGCATCAGAGATCTGATGGGATCAGATGCCACAGTGGTATGGCTGCAGGCATTATGGATGGTATTGCTCAGAAATACACCATTCCAATGGAGATTCCTCATGAAGTGCCACATTCTAGCTATTACTGAATAATCACCTGATTACACCAAAGAGAGTAGATTATCTGTTACATTAGCAGGTTCCTTTTGGGTCATAATTCATCAAATAATGAAGTATTAATCTAGAAATTCTAAGAAATTCCTGCTACTCAATATATTAATATTTTTATGATTCTGTTCAGCTTTTTCTGGGCTCAAAAGCTCTGGAGTTCATAGGAAAGGACACAACTGAAGTTAGGATTAACACTAAGAGAATATAGAAGTAACTTCCATAACACCACAGAGCAGTGGGCTGGAAGTATAGCTAAGTGACAGGGTGCTTGTCTAGCACATGCAAGATTCACTCTCCAGTACCATAAAAATGTTAATAACTAACTAACTAAAGACAATAGAGTAATAACATTGACCATACTGCCCATGATCTTAAGAGTATTTCCAGAATGAGAAGCAAAGTAGAAACAGAGTATGAAAAGGAAGGGCAATAGTTTGTCAAATAATAAAAGGAAATACGCCTGAACTTAACTCTTTAAATAGAAAGGAATTTTTCTGATTGTGGGGCATATTTGTTGATAGAAAGTGTACCTTTAGACAAATCTTATGGATAATTATGAATTGCAATGACAAATAAGATCTCATAAGGTTCCATAAAGAAAAACAAACTGGGTTGTCTACTGAGTAAAAGAATTACACTGTCTTTATATTTTTCATCTACAAGATTAATGCGTGAAAACAATGGAGCAATGTTACAGAATTATGGATAAAAATGATTATGACCATGACGTTATACCTGGACAAGTTTTATCCATGTACATGGAACAAAACACATATTCAGACACATTGGGATTCAGAAAATATATCATTCACTACACATTTTGAAAATACTTCTTGAGGAATTACTCTGGGGAAATAAATAAATCAACATAGGTCTTCATAAAATATTTCTGCAACTCTTTAAAGGATAGTGTACAACCTTAAGGAATTGGAAAAGATCTACAATTTATTAAGAAAAGAGGTTGACATTAAAACTGTAAGTCCAATTACTCATTTTGAATATATATATATATATATATATATATATATATATATATATGTATGTATGTATATATATATGCTATTTGAATCCTGAAAATCAGTATAGTTATTGCTTCCATTTTTTAAAGGGAGAGAAAGATAATAAAGAAAAGTTTCTGATACATTGGTAGACATTTACATTATTTTTTAAATCACATCCAGCTTGCTGTTGCTAGGTGCCATTGAGTTGAGTGAGACTCATAAAGACCTTCTTAGGGTATTAATGGCTGATTGTTTTGGAGATTGTTTCAGCAGTGGGCTGCCATGTCATTCTCCAATTTTTATAGTGCTGGGAATCTAACCCAGGGCCTCAGTGCAGAGGGTCACTCTACCAACTGAGCTAAACTCCAGCCCCGTATAGAAGATTTTGTGTCTACTCGTACAGTAATAGTGGCTCCCAGATCTCTGATGAAGTTTGAGTCAGGGAAGCCCTTCACTGGCCAAGCCTGGATTACCAGAAATCTGATTTGGGATTCAAACACAAGTCTCTGGCTAAATGTTGCCTTTCTGTATATCTTTATACATGTCTCTCTCCATCTCAGAGACCTTGTAGGAAGGCTATTCATGGTTGAATATGTTGTTATTGTTGTTAGGTGCCGTTGAGTCGTATCCGACTCATAGAGACCCTCATAGGGTTTTCAATGGCAGATTGTTTTGGGATTGCTTTGGGAGTGGGTTGCCACATCCTTCTCCCATTTTTGCGGTGCTGGGAATCGAACTCGGGACCTCAGAGACTGCAGCACATCGCTCTACCAACTGAGCTAAATCCCAGCCCTTGGTTGAATATAGCACTCAGATATCACCAGTATCTTCTCTGAAAACTATCACATGGTCATCCTAGTGTCACCATTAGTCTGCTGCAAATTGGAGACTTGTGGGAAAGATGTCCTGGCCCCATTTATGTTGTGTTTGCCTAGATTTATTTCCAAAGCAGCGAATAACAGTACCAATATTAGTCATAAGTTTAAGCCACAAGCAAGTGAGTTGACACCAATTTCTCATCTTTATAGTTTTTCAACAAACAAGACTGAAGTTTGGTGGTCACATGTCATCTTCATAGAGCCAGGAACCATCCAAGTCACAGGCCTCACTGCAGTTTAACACAATGTGGATGTTCTTGACCTCAGGGGGGATTCCCTCAATTTGCTTTTCAACTGCTTCTGTTTGTTCCTGCAGCAATCCTGCTAGGCCCAACACACATATAACTTCTGACTAATAAACTAGTTCTCAGCTCATTTATAGCTACATTCCCAAATTCTTTTATAATTCTATTGCATGGAAATTTACTCACACTTTTGCATATATATTCCAAAGCAATAACCTAAAAATAAAAACCTATGAATATGAAGATATTTATTGCAGTGTTCTTTATAACAATGAAAGCTATGAATTGTTTTAATGTCTGAAAATATAAAAATAGTTATGTAAATTATGACATTTAATCCTCTCCCTGGATTGTTATGCAATCATTAAAATTATAATTATAAAAATGTATCACAGTTTAGAAATATTTAGACACTATTGCATGGAAATAAAGCAGAAATAGAGTCCAAAAATTATACTGACCCTAACCATTTTAATTTTGTGAAATTGTTCTTCAAATAATCAATAACTAAAAAGGAACCAAAACTAGGGGAATTTTTTTTTTTTTTTGGAAAGAAGAGAGTTCTGGATATTATTCCTTCTAATCTATTTAGTTTTTATTTAATAATTAATAATCCTCACTCAGATCTAATAAAGATATTTTAGGCTAAAATTTGAATACCTCTGTATGTACATTGTTTTGCTAAGCATATATGATATGGAAAGATGACATTTAAAATGCTATTTTTGGCTGGAGTTGTAGCTCAGTGGTAGAACATTTACTTAGCATATTCAAGGCCCTGAGTTCAATTTGAACACTGAAAAAAAAAGTAAAATGCAATTCTTTCCTATGAAATTATAATGTAATTGCTAGAAAACAAACATATGTAATTTTTACAAAGGGTTAAGGGTAAGACACTCTCAGAATTGAGAAACACTTAAAACCCATTTTTAAGGTCAAAGATCAAGTACAAGAAGTCACCTCAACATGGAAGACCTGGGCTTAGTTCAAGAAAAGGATTTAATTGTAGTTAAATATGTTTTTACATTAATTTAGCAAAAGGAAAAATATATAAAGAAGGAAGAAATCAAGAGAAGGCATTCATTTAGTATGGAACCATGGGAAAATGGGATGATTGTTGCAGAATTTGGTGATATCCATCCAGTTCTGCCCTGGAGGAAAAAAACTAGTCCTAGAGAAAAGGAAAAATGTCGTCTTCAGTCAGGGCCCACTTCTGAGTGGAGGTAGATGTACTCAGTTACTATTATCTGGTACCATTCTCTACCAAAATGGTTTTAACTACCTGCCAACATCCTGCTGATCACAGTCTGTCTGTGGAATTCTAATATAGAGAGAAGTGTGCCCTTAACATTTTGAAGAATATTCTGATCTAGATGACTTTCTGTTATAGTTTTCATTGAGAAATAATGAACCAACATGGTACTCTTTATGACAATCTAGTGAGTGTGAAGCCACCTACTAGGGACAAATCCACTTGAGACCCTGACAATATGAGACTCTGCACAAGCAAAGCCAGAGGGTGAACCCTTGAAGGAAGTGACTACTCTTGGGTAATTCTGCCCTGTTTTGCTCTGCACAGAAACCAGACAATTTCTTTAAATTATATCCTGTGTTATTCTCCTTTCAATTTTATTCTTCTTTTCAGTACTGGGAGGTTCAGTACTGAGAGGCTGAACCCAGGGCCTTGTGCACGCTAGGCAGGTACTTTACCACTAAGCCACCTCCCACTCCCTTTTTTATTTTTATTTTTTATTTCAAGACAGGACTCTCTAAATTATGCAGGCTGCCTTTGGCAGTAAACTTGTGATCTTCCTATCTCAGCCTCCTGAGTTGCTGAAATTACAGGCATGCACTAGAGTGCCGAGTTATCATCTCTTCAAAATGCAGCCTCTCTCACAAAAACTCAGTCAGTGGAATAGGTTGAGTCAAGTGCTAAAATAGAGAAACTAAAAATCTATGATAAGGGCTCAAAAGAAACAAGAATCCCTTCCAAAAGAAGCATTGGGATAAAATGGGGCATGACTCAGAAGTTTAGAAAGGGCCCATAGAAAATCATGGAAGAAAACAACATGTCTTTAAAAATGAATGAGGTTTTGCTGTGATGGGAGGAAACAATTTTTCATTTTCTTGAATGTTTAGAAGTCAAGCAATTAGGGAAAGGAGAGAGCTACTAATTACATGTGCGGTGAATTATAGGAAAGAGCACTACTGCAAAATACTGTGCACTCCTCCACCTGGGAAGCCAGCCTCAGATCTTGTAGAGATTAATATGAATTATAGCTACGGAGTGACATATATTTAAAAATGAAATTTCAATATCTAGGGAAGATTGCCACCTACAATTTGGAAATCACTGAATTAAATGAGTCACACTACACTGCTCACAAGCATAGCAGGCATCATTTGCGATGACAAAGTTTTCATACTACCAAGATTTGTCAGAATGTATACAGCTTGGTATTCTGAGAATTTTATACCCAGCAATGGCCAAGAGTAAGACCCACAATATTCATCCCTAAGGAGGTTTTTGTCTACGAAACAAGATAATTGAGCCAGGAATGGTAGTGCATGCATATAATCCCAGCACTTGGGAAGCTGAGGCAAGATGATTGTGAGTTTGAAGCTAGCCTGGGCCACATAGCAAGACCCTGTCTCAAGACCCTATAAATATATCAGGGCTTCACAATCACACCAGCCCCAGTGCATAATGACCTAATAATGAAGTTTGTTTGTCTTTTGTTTTACTTCAGTTGCTCTACCCATTTGAACAGAATCCAAACAGTTCTGTTTCACATCACATTCTATTTCATACAAGGAGAAATTCTCATCATATATCAACAGAAGAGAAAAGCAAAGCAAAACCGGATCTTTACTAATAAGCCTAGTTTTAAATGTATATATAACTTTTAAAAATATATGCATCTATAAAGTACACAATATTTTAGTGAAATATTTTAATGATGAAAATTTTCGTTTTTGTTGTTCTTGTTGTTATTGTTGCTAGGTGCTGTCAAGTTGGGTCCACTGAAAGTGACCCTATGTACAACAAAACAAAACACTCCTTGTGCCATGCATGGCACAGTGTCAGTGCTTTTCTGGTGCTCATGGAGTTTTCAATGGCTGATTGTTTCAGAATTGTTTTAAGAGTGGGTTGCCAGGTCCTTCTCCCTTTTTTGTTGTGGTTGGGATCGAACTGGGGGCCTCAGAGAGTACAGAGCAGCACTCTACCAACTGAGCTAAACCTCAGCCCCAAAATATTCATAATGATTTTGATTTTTACTATTCTCATATTTTACAAAAATTAAAATCATTAATACTTCATAATAAAATTTTAGAATTTTATTGCATTGGAACTAGTGTAACAGCTTTACTTAGGTGCTCGTTTAGCTAATAGACCATAGATTCTACCAGAGATCTTAACAACAGAATGTTTCCATACTCTGAGATAATAAGATCAATGTGAAACTTGTGTTTATAGGATAAGTGTTGATTATGTCCTCTATCTCACAGTAGGAATACTTGGACTCAATAGCAAGGGTTAATGTTGAAGTTATTCAGAATGTCAAATGAGCAGTTGATAAACTATGCATTTATCAATTTCCTTATTATAGATTTAGCAAATAAATTACATGCCTGATCTACTTTGTATAATTTAATACTCTTGGTATTTTTCTTCATCTGATAAAGTACATACATCTGTACTTACAGAGAAAGACATACAAATACACACATACATACATATGTGCATCATGCTATAAAGACTGAAGCTTCAGTTTATGAATTGCAGCTCACAGATAATTTTTCCAGTAAGTATACTTCTTCCCAGTAACTAAATATACAAAATCAATCTACTGAAATACATTTCCTATTACAGATAGCAGTATACTTAATTAAACATATTTCAGATATATAAAGTATGAGTTCTTTTCCCATGAGTATCTATGATTTAGGAACGTAACAGCATACAGCAGGAATATTTTACTGTCTTGGTGTATAATAGGTCTTAACTCATTTTTCTTCTACTTAATCAATGTTTAGCATGTTCATGGACTCATCTTGGTGCCAAAAGCTAGGCACTTTTATACTTCAGCATATCCATCCTAAACAAATATATATACTACACATATGTTTGTGTATATGTATACATTTTACTTCTTGTCAGAAAATGCCCATCCACTGTAAAAATTAAAATGAATATTCTTTACCAAGGATTGGCAAGAATATGAAACAATAGTGCTGATTAATGTGGGAATTAATTTTAAAATATTTGGAAAACAAATTTGCAGTATTTGGTAAAGGTGAACATGAATGTACCTACCAATCCATAAATCCCACTCTGGCTACAGAAAAGTCCAGATCCTGAGAAAAGTTTCACACATATGCTCCAGAGGGGGTGTGTAGGAACGGTTCCAGTGATCATAGTTACATTGTTATAAAAATTCAAAGCCAGAAATAGCTCAAATGTTCAACAACAGTGAAATGAAAATAAACTGTGGTGAATTCTTAAAATGAAATGTATATACCAGAATTTGAACAGTTCATACAATGGAATTTTGTACATTCATACAATGGGTTGCAGAGAAATGAACCAAAACAAGGTACAGACAGCAATAAAGATGAAATTCAGAAACACAATGTTGACCGAAGAAACACAAATTACTAAAATAGAGTAATTCCATTCTTTCACAGTTCAAAAATCCAAAGGTAAGCAATATATTACCTAGGGCTACCTACATTTCTGGGCTGGGATTTAGCTCAGTTGATAGAGCACTACACTGCAGTCTCTGAGGTCCCAAGTTCAATTCCCAGCACCGCAAAAATGGGAGAAGGGCCTGGCAATCCACTCCCAAGACAATCCTGAAACAGTCAGCCACTGAAAACTCTATGAGGGTCGCTATGAGTGGGATACCGACTCGATGGCACCTAACAACAACAACCTACATTTCTGGTGAACTGGTAAAAGAAAAGTTGTTTCTGTTGTTAGGTGCCACTGAGTTGGGTCCTACTCATAGCGACCCTCATAGGGTTTTCATAGGCCGATTTGGAATTGCTTCGGGAGTGGATTGCCATGTCCTTCTCCAATAAGGAAAAGTTGGTAAGATAAACACATAAAATCCAAGACAATGGCTACTCATAATAGGAGAGGCAGATTGAAAGAGATTATGGAGGGTTTTGAAAGTACTAGGTGGTGTTTATATTGATGTTAATTATTATAAAGAAATATTCTCTAAACTATAATAAATGTTGTATATACTCTCCATATAGGTTACTTTTCCCACAGAAAAAAAATTCAACAGGTAAACATCTTTCTATCCAATGTTGCTTTCGGTATTTTGAGAAAGGAAAGATTAGAAATGTAACTTTATACTGACATGGTAGGAACTAATACTATTCAAACAAGTAGACATTGTAAAAAAAAAAAATACCTCATGCATTTGACAGAGAGCTTCAGTTTTTATCTAAAAAGTCTGAATAATCAGAAATGGGTCATATTTCCCTGCTGCACCCACTCCACTGGCCAGGTGCCCTGAAGTTTTAGTAGCTGTAAGGCTTCAAGTCTTGGAGACAGCTTGGAGTTGTAAGATAACCTGCATTTAGTAATGATTTAGTAATGATTTTCATTTTAAACTAAAGTTCTTTCTATCAAAAACAAACCAGTTATCATAGAAATTGGTTCATAATTATGTGAGGAAAGTGTGATGTGGCATTACTTTGATAAGTCTTATGTATGCATTTATTAGCCTACAGCCCTATCACCTTGGTGTCCAATCCCATCAGATCTCAGAAGCTAAGAAGGGTCAGGCCTGATTAGTACTTGGATGGGAGACTGCCTGGGAATACTACGGAGGGTTTTGAAAGTAGGCTTGGGATTAGGACCCAACAGCCCACTCCCGAAACAATCAGTCATTGAAAACCCTATGAATAGCAGAGAAGCACTGACAATAGTGCCAGGCATGGCACAGTGCCAAGTAGTGTTTTGTTCTGTTGTACATAGGATCACTATGAGTGAGACCAACTCGATGGCACCTAACAACAACAAGGGCTTATTAACTAAGAAATATCATTGTTGTTGTTGTTGTTGTTAGGTGCTGTCGAGTCGGTATCCGACTCATAGTGACCCTCATAGGGTTTTCAGTGGCTGACTGTTTCGGGATTGCCTTGGGAGTGGATTGCTAGGCCCTCCTCCCATTTTTGCGGTGCTGAGAATCGAACTCGGGACCTCAGAGACTGCAGCACAGCGCTCTGCCAACTGAGCTAACTCCCAGCCCAAGAAATATCATGCGTTGTATCTATTTTGATTCTGCCTTCAAAAGCCTTTTACCAGCTGACAATCAATCCTGTAGAGAGGATATCTAACTCATTTATTTATATTTTCTCTACTATTAAAGTCCTAAGAACATGTATTTAAAGTGCCCTTTTAAGCCCAGAGCTGTGGCACACATCTGTAATCCCAGAGAGTCTGGAGGCTGAGGCAGGAATATTGAGAGTTTGAAGACAGAGGCAGCCTGCGCAAATCAGGGAGACTTTATCTCAAAATGAAAAACACAAAAGGGGCTAAAAGTACATGCTAGGGTAAAGCACCCTAGGTTCAATCCTCCCCAAGTACCACAATAAAGTGCCATTTTTTAAAAAAGCCAGTGTTTTGTAGAGTTCATATGTAGCACTGATATGATAGGTTTTATGAATTTATAAATTCTTTAAAGACTTAGATGATAGAATTTCAAGTTGTGTTTTATCCAGGTTCACATTAGGAGTTCTAAAAGCCATAATTTTAAAAATTTTTACAAGTCAAGATCAGTCACTCTGTCACATTGAAAAGTTATAGTAAATAAAGCTAAAAATGCAAAATAGATTTTCTTCCTCTTATTTGATATTAAAAGACATTACTGCTTTCTCTCAGGATTATTTTAGTGTCTTAATTACAGTAAATTAGAATAATTAGAGAGAAATTATATGAACTCTACAATTCCCCAAAGCCTTTATCCTGCCTTTTAGTCAGATAATGAATGTTAATATAAATAATTGATACATTCTGAGTGCCTCCCAGTCGTCACACCTTACATTTTTCTTTTTAATTTTGCTCCAGATAGAAGGTGAATCATGTCAGCCATTATTTCTTTGCTCTAAAGAGTGCTAATTAAGCTTTTGGAGAACCTTATTGCAAATAAAACAAAGTAATTCCATAGTAACAAAGATGCATATGTATTTCTTTTTGTTTGATCTTAATGGATTCAAATTAAACACAAAATCTTTCCCACAAATGCACCCAAAGATTTTTATTTCTGCTTGTTTTCATGTACATATTGTTAAATGTTGAAAATTTTTAACAAAATGAGTCTGGTTACACATTAGACTAGGGGCATGGTCATACAAAATAATTAGAAACCATATTTGAACAGCTCAAATATTGATGAGGACTGAATACTAAGTATTTAATATTGACCAGTATGCAAAGACTGAATACCTCATGCCAACGCCTGTGCTGGGTACTGGCAGTACAGTGGAGTTTTATATATATGATATTGCCCTTGCTGCTATAAAGTTTAATTTGCAGATGTAGTGAGCCTTACCAAAAGAGAAATAAGATATTATAGTACAATGTAACAATGGAACTACTGTTGTCTGAGAAGCCAGAGGACACCCCCCTGGGGATGTAATGATTCAGACTTGTGACAGCAGAAACATGGGTAAGCAGGTAGAAGAGATTTTTCAATAGAGGGAAGAATACATGCAAGGAAGAGACAGATATGGTGCCTGATTCCGAGTACGGAGAAAATTTGAGTATGGCTGGAATAGAGAGTGAGGTGTATGTGAAGAGGGAGATTATAGTCTACTGTACCTCTTCAGAGGCCACATTGTACCTCTTGGGGAAAATGCTCATTCTCACAAATTCAAATGAAAGTAAATGTGAAGATCTGTACCCAGCAACACTTTGTAGCTAGGACATTAGTTTTAGGGGAAAGAAATGCTGGCAAATAACCAGGTTATTGTTGTTAGGTGTCATCGAGTTGACTCCAACTCATAGCAACCCTATGCACAACAGACAAAACACTCCTGGACACTACGCCATGCCCCACACTGTCAGTGCTGCTCTGCTATCCATGAGGTTTTTGATGGCTGATTGTTTTGGGAGGGGGATGCCAGGTCCTTCTCCCTTTATTGTGGTGCTGGGGATTGAACCCAGGGCCTCAGAGCACACAACACAAGCCCTCTACCAACTGAGCTAAACCCAAGCCCAGATAAATATTACACATGGAAAAACACACGTTAATAATACCAACCAGCTTTTCTCCACCTGCATATTCCAAAGTAATAAAACAAGTGTTCAAATATTAGTTTACTTACATGTGTGGCCATTGGTCATTGAAAATTTGTCTTCATTTCCTCATCTGTAAATATTACGTGAACACATCTGCCCCACACAGAGCTGATGGGGAAACTGAATGAGCTGAAATGAACGAACTGAATGATGATAGGCTCTAGCCCATGATGAATGACAGAGTACTTTTTGACCTGAGTAAATTGTTTCCTTTTAGACCCCCTGTCCTTCACTCTTGGGTATGCAAAATGCCAAAGATGTTTCATGTAAGACCAGGGTCTTTATCCTCCCATTTAGTCAGTTAGGCAAAACCCAGAGCAAGCAGCCAGCCCTCTCTGCCATCCCTGCCTGCTCTTAAAACTCTTAAAGCATCAGATGTTCTTGCTAATGACATAGCAGGCCATCATTTCCTGTCATCCCTGTCACTGCTACCCTCTGCTATCAGCAAAGGAAAATGCAGGAGAATACACCCTGAACAATTCAATCCCTTCTTTTGCTTGTGATTTTATAATTGGAATGACCATAGAACTTGTCATTCAAATAAGGACACTTTTGAGAATAAAAAGATAATATTATTTAGAATTACTACAGGAAAACAAGAAATTAACATGTATGATCATACCAGTTATAATATACATCACAGACACAAACAAAGAAATGATTGTAAGACACACCTTGTACCAAACAATTATAATCAAGAAACTGGAAATACAATTACTAAAATGCTGGTAAATTCTTGCTTTCCAGAGTTTACTGTGTTGTTGTTAGGTGCCATTGAGCGGGATCAGACTCCTAGAGAACCTAAGTATGGCAGGATGGAACACTACCCAGAACCTGCCACATATGCAATCTTTTTATGTTCCAGCCCATTCATGCAGCAACTATGTTTTTTCTCATTTTGAGTCACATCACATCAGCTAATGGAGGTCACAGGGGCTTTACTCCACTCCCATCATTAAGATCAACTCTACTTTGAGGAGGTACCTCTTCACCAATTTCTTGAACATCTTCCAGCTGGGATGGCTTATTTTCCAGCACTATATTTGACAGTGCTTCTCTGCTGTTCATAGGGTTTTCAATGGCAGATTTTTTCAAAAGTGAGCTGCCAGGTCCTTCTTCTTAGTCTGTTTTAGTCTGAAAGCTCAACTGAAACCTGTCCACCATGGGTGGCCCTGCTGGTATTGGAAATACCAGTGGCAAAGCTTTCAGCACCACAGCCACACACAAGCCCTCACAGCATGACAAGCTGACAGACACATGGGGGAGATTATACTGTAGATATCATTAATAATTAGGGAAAGTAAACATTTAGTGATACCAAACAGATACAAATATAAAAATAATTTCTACTCACATCTACAGTCTGATCTAAAAGAATACAATTTTAAATTGACATTAGTATCAGATATATGGTAAATTCTGATTCATTAGATGCTAACAACAGATATTAGTCAATATTATTATCCGTTTTGCCTTCTTAAGAGTATTTTTTTTAAAAAGAATGCTAAATCCTGATGCATTTGTAGACATTTATTTCTAAAACATATAGAACAAATTTTGATATTGCACATCTCTTTCTGTAGTACTAGGACGTTGAACCTAGGGTCTTGCACACTCTGCAAGTGCTCTACCACTGAGCTGCAGCTCCAGCCCATTCTTTAGTTTGTATCTTGAGACAAAGTCTTGCTAAGTTACACAGGCTGCCTCTAGCCTGGAACTCACTGTCCTCCTTCCTCTGCCTCTCACTGAGATCACAGGCACTAGCCACAGTACAGAGGTACATAGAGAACACTCTTTTTAAGTTATAGAGTTAAAAGGCAATTTATTCATGTAACAATTATTTAATGGGCAATATCAGGAACTGTTTTAAGTATTACATCAACCAAAGACCAAGTCATGCCCAGTAAAACTCCAGCTTCTTGATGCATACAGAATAGTGGCTGAAATTGCAGGGCTCTTTGATAATGACTATGATGGAGGAAGTATGGGAGCTCTGAGAATGTATTTGAAGAGTGCCTAACCCAGCCTCACAGTCAGTGTCTAATATCTATTATCTGGCTCAAACATTGAGTGAAGATTTAGCTCTGAAGAATGGGAAAGATGAAGATGATCATGGGAGCAGAAGGAAAAGAATGTGTGCAGGCGTGGAGGTGGCACTGAATGCTTCAGGATTTCTTGACAGGGAAGAAAGCCAGAGGTTCTGAAGGGTGCTCAGACTAGGTGGAGCTGTTCTCTGGAAGAAGAGGAGGATTCTGACTCCCAGCCAACTTCTTATCCAGATTCCTCAATGTGAATTGTCCACAATGTAGTGGGACAATCTTATTCTTTACATAGCAACTTTGAATCTCTGTAATGAAGCTGATACACTTTAAAGGAAATATGAAAACACTAAGTATTAGAGAAATTGGAAGTAGGTGTAATTAAAACATCAATCAAAGACAAGTTAGAAAGCACCCAAAAGGAACCGTCTGATTTAACTGACAATGTTCAATAGCCATTAATGAAAATAGAAATTATGTATGTCTAAAAAACCTTGTTATATATGATTTGGGAAAGTGTTTACATCCTAAAACTCATTTCTGCCATAAAACACCATTTTTAAGGTACAGTGTTTTACTATGTATATTAATATGCAAGGTTAATTTGTTCCCTATATACATTGCATTCTATAAAATAAATATCATGCTACAATATAGAAAGACCTCACTATAATTACCTTTGTCTTCCACAAGTATTCAAGTAGGATTCCAATAGATAAATAGCATCACCTAAATTTCACAGAGATAGTTGGCATGGGATAGTCCCAAACAGGTCAGCATCTCCTGGATTCTTCTGAATCTTAGTTTTCTTATACATAAAAGGAGAAGTTTAAATTTAAGGATATTTATTTTTCTTTACCTTCACAATTTTAAACTACAGAGGTTAAATGGAGAAGAAAGAGGATGGAATTTTTATCACATATAAATTTGAACTGAAAACCTAAATAAATAGATAACAAGACAAAACTAGTAATTTGTTGTTAGGCGCCCTGAGTCATGCCTGTGAATCCAGCAAATCAAGAGGCTGAGTCAGGAGGATCACAAGTTCGAGGCCACAGGCACCCTGTGCAATTTAGCAAGACTCTGTCTCAAAATAAAAACTAAAAAGTGGCTGGGGGTGCAGCTCAGTGGTAGAGCACTTGCCTAATATGTGAGGCCCTGGGTTCAGCTCCACAGTACTGCAAGGGGGAATAAAAGCCTAGTAATTTGTTATTCTGGTTTTTATTTTGTATCAAGTTTATTAAGTCATTTGACAAACATCTATCAAACACCTATTATATGTCATGCACTGTCTAGAAATACAATGAAAACCAAAATAATAAATTCCTTTGCTCCAGGGAATATGTGATGTATAAAAAGAGAAAGATTTGAAATGACCAGACACAAGAAGGCATATACTATGTGCTAGAATGAAAAATAGTTTAGAGAGATATGATTTAGACTAGGGAGTGAGAGAACAAATTCCCTGAGGCAAAAAAAAAAAAAGGAGCATGTATAAGAAACCGAAAGCGGTTCACTGTGGCAGGAGCTGCATGAGACCAGGACAGCATCATGAGATGAGACTGGGGAGCCAGTGCGGACTGCAGTACTACACAGGCCTGTGGTGTTTCCATCTTTGACACAATAAGAATTCATTCAAGAAAGGAAGTCCATGATGCCCTTTGGCATTAAAATCATCACTTTGCATCTGGAGTGGAGAAAGGATTGGGGAGGGGGGAAAAGCAGAAATGGATTGAATAATTGGAAGACGCTCCCAAGACTCTACGTGAGAGCTTATTGTGATTTACCAGAAGGGTGGCAGTGCAGGTGGGGGAGAGTGGGAGATTTGAATGAGGTATAGCAAAATGGATCCTAAGACAAGTACTCATGTAATATGAGCTTCAGGTCTTGTAGTCTGAAAAGATATTTCTTTTGTACCCTCCTATTTATTTTTAAAACCTTTTTCAGGAAATGTAGAAATTGCCTTTGTATTTTTCTCATAGACAGAAACATAGAGAGTGACACATGTATGTCTTACCAAATATCTCTCTCTCTCTCCTCTCTCTCCTTCCCTCCCTCCTCCTTTCTCTCTCAAATACACAAGCATTATAGCTTCTTATAAATCACCAAAGAAACATCTTCACAGACTAATATTAAAGATGGTTGGCATTTACATTTTCAAGGAATCAAAATTTTTATCTTTTCTTAATTTCTTTGCATTTTAAACTTTAACACTTTAGTGAGAGGCGTCGGTGAACTATCTGATATCATTCATTTTTTAATTTTACCAGCACCAATAGTTAATCACTGTCATGATAATAAAAGTCATCATTTGTGTTAGTGAAATAGACAAAGACCTTAACCCAGAAATCAATCATTCCACCATGGACCTGGAAAGACACAATATAGACATTCTGTTTCTGGAAAATGGATCTGACATCCCATGTATTTCCCACACAACACAGAAAGGGGAAATATTTTGCTAGATTGCTATTCAAAAGTCACTTTGAACATTATTATGTCCAAACCACTTTCAAGTATGGTTTAACAAAATGTAAGTGCACCTTATCTTTAAAACTATACAAGAAACTAAGCACTTCTACATTCAATTTGGAATATAAAGAGTCTCATTACATATATTTGATAGGTAGCTGAATCTAGGCCTTGTAATAATTTCTGATATTTTATTAACTCAAGGTTCATTATGTCTAGATTGTTTTTCTTCAAATAATCAAACACTCCACCTTGACTTATACTGTGCAGAGGTGGTTAATCTTCATATTTTAATTGCATTTTGATCATATACTCTAATCTAGTTTATTGTCTCACTTTCAAAGGCATTTCATATATTTTATTTAAAGGTAAAATTGGCCAGGTGCCATGGCACTCACATGTACTCCCAGGTATTTAGGAGGCTGAGGCAGGAAGATCATGAGTTTGAGGCCAGAAGCAGCCTGCACAACTTAACAAGACCATGTCTCAAAATAAAAAAGGGGCTTGGTGTGCAGCTCCATGGAATACACATGCCTAGCGTGCACTAGGCCCTGGGTTCAACCTCCACTATGGCAAAGTAATTAAATAAATAAATGTAAAGTTGGAGGCAGATAATATTTCCATTTTGAATCTTTATTTTAGGTTTGGCATTTCCTTTGAAAACATTAAAATAAATTATGTCCACATTATATCTAGAATCTAATAAGTTCTTAAACATTTTATTGAAATATAAACAGCATACAAAATGAGTACATCCATGTAATCACTGCCAAGATCAAAGCATAGAGTGTACTAGCACCCAAGAAGACAACCTTCTTCAGCCTCCAAGTCAATGATCCCACAGGGAATAACCATCATTCATCATTAATTTTGTATATTTTTGACTCCTTATAAACAGAATTGCACAATAGTATTCATGGCTTCCTTCACTCAAGATAAAGCCTGTGGACTTCAGTTATGTTATGTGCAACCTTAACCATATTCTCAGTGTTGTATGTTATTCTATTGTATGAATATACCAATATTTATTTATCCATTTACATGGTTTTAGGTGTTCCCAGTTTGAGATAATAAAATATGCTGCTATGAAAGTCTTTGTACATATTTTTGACAGATGTGTATATGCATTCATTCCTCTTGGGTGCTTATCTAGGAATCATTTTTGAATCAAATGATAAGAGCATGCAGTTATACTAGATGTTGTAAACAATTTCCCAAAGCAGTTTTCATCATTTGCATCAAAAGCATTTGAGAACTCCAGTGGCCTCATATCCTCAATAGCTCTTAACATTATTAGTATTTCACTTTAGCCATTTAATAAATTCTGGTGCCTTCCTTATAGTATTTCATTTTGACATTGAAATTTTAACTTTCATTTCCCTGGAAAACCTTAAGGTTGAGCACATTATTGTTTACTTATTAGCTATTTGGACATCTTTGTGCATGACAGAGATAGTGTATTTTTTCAATGGGTTATCTGTCTTTTTTACCTTTGAATTGCAGGAGTATTTTATGTATTCTGTATGAGGGACTTTTGTCAGATATTTGCATTGAAAATGTCTTTTCTTCTCTCTGTTTGCAATTAGTATTTTCACTTTCCAAATATAATACTTGGATGAGCAACAGTTCTTACTTTAGGTAAAGTCTGATATTTAAATGTTTCATTTATAATTAGTACTTTTATAACTATTAAGAACCTTTTGCCTTCTGTAATATAATAGAGCTACTCTCCCATCTTCTGTTCTACTTTCAGCAATTTTTCTTCATATGAATATTCAAATAACCCAGAGCTATTTATTGAAAAGGCCACCCTCTTCCCACCAAAGTATAGAGTCATGGTTTAAATAAATCAAGTGTATTTATAACTTTAATTCCACTATAGTCAGAGTAAATCTTTGACAATGATAAATAATTATTTAAAATTTGTTATGACTTGCTTTATGAGAGTATGTAGATAATTTAAAAAATTTTCCACATACACTTTAAAAACTGTGGCTCTGAAAGTTGTGTTGCATAGATTTTAGTTATGCATGTTTGTTAATTATTTTGTTCACATATTCTGTATCTTTACTGAATTTTGTCCATTTGTTCCCATCTGTTACTGAGAAATATGCATTATAGCCTTCCTCTATGATTATGGATTCTTCCATTTCTCTCTTAATTTAGGTGTTTTCTTTATACATGTTGAAGCTATATAATTAGATGAGTACAAGTTTGGAATGTTTACATCTTCCAGGTGAAATGACCCATAAATTTTGCAATGAATCTATTTATCTTGTGTAATGTTCCTTGCCTCGAGTTTTGTTGGCTGATGCTAGTCTAACCTCACTAGCTTTTTGCTCTATTTTGTTTTGTTTGAGACAAGGGGAATGTAGCAAAAAGAATTGCACTGTATATAGAAAATTCTCCATACTTTTAATTTTAACTTTTACTGTTTGCTTGTGTTTAAGTTATATGTCTTGGTAGCAGATTTGGAGGTATTTTTCTTTTTATACAGTAATAATCTTTACCTTTCAATTCAATATTTAATGTGTCATGTTTAATGTAATTATCAATATTGTTGTTAGGTACTGCCATTTCTGTTTTTATTATCTTTTCTGAAAATAACCAAATATTTTATATTCTAATTTCCTTCTTTGATTTTTATTTAGTTTTTGGTGGTATCTTTGAAATTAAAATGGACTGCTTTGACTTATTATGGTCTAATATAAATCAGTATGTATTGTAGGGACAAATTGGGAGGAAATTGGCAAAAACCCCCGAAATGGGAAAACGGCTTTTGAAGATCTGGTTTGTAAATTAGAAATCTAGGGAAAATGAAAGTATCTTCATTTGACATTTGTACAAAACCTTTTATAAATCCCCGAACCTGACTGGATGATTGGTAGACAAGGACTCAAAGCTGATTGCTCAGGCCTTTCAGGGGCAAGCTATGTAAGAAGCTGCAGTGCAGCAGCACACTCTCTCTCTCTCTCTCCCTCCCTCCCTCTCGCTCTTTCCCTCTTTCTCTCTTTCTCTCCCTCTCTCCCTCCCTCCCTCTCTCTCTCCCCATCCCCTGGACCACAGATCAAGATAAAACTCCCTCTCTCTGCATCAGCAAGGAAAGGATTCTCTCTGGATTCTAACTGCAACATGGAAGCATCTCTCCTTGTGACCACTGAGACCAGGATGACTACACAGCACTCTCAAGGAAAGACGGACTACAAGCAAGTTGAGGAAAGCCTCTTGGACCCAGTACCATGAGGCCAAAGCTGAAGACAGTCTCCAGTCCCAGCACAGGAGGCAGAAAAGCTGCCACTCCCCCTGAGGCAGCAATACAGCTGCAGCACTTAAGCTGCTAACACTTGTTATAGCTGTGCACTTGTTTGGGTTGCTCTCTGCCCTTCTCAGGGCAGAGAGACAATAAAGAGCTGCATTTGTCCCCACAAGGCAAAAGCGCCTGAGGCTTTTCCCTTTCTCCCCTCCTTTGGCATTCCTAAGGGCTGCAAGAGTCCTCACCCCTCACCTGAGGGTCCCAAGTGACTTGTGTTTAGTTATCTATGTGTGTGGCAGCGCCGCCCGTCCGAATATCTGGGCCAGACCTGGAGGTGCGTGCCCCATAATGTATGCTATTTGCCTGACAATGCTATAAACTTAGAACAATGTACCTTGAGTTATTATTATCCTACATTTTAATTGAACAATACCCTATATGTTATGTATTAAAGTACATATTTAACATAGATATTTACTCCAACATGATACTATTTTTATTATTCTACACAATAGCACTCATTCCAATTTTCCTATATGCTTGTCCCAGAGCTTTGAATAGGTAACTACTCCTTGGCATTCTTGAATTCTACTTCTCGTCCCTCTGCTAATGAGACTCTTGAAAGCCCTTGGTGTTGTATCAGCTTTTTTTTTTAATTGGAAATTTTTAATGTACACTTAATGGCTATCATTCTGACATGTATTTCATTATGACATTTCCATATATGCATTTCATTGTACATTGCTCACACAACCTCCTCCTTACCCTCTCATGACACTCCTTCAAATCCCCATCCCTCCACCAATGATCACCTTTCTATTTGTATGTCTTTTTGTGTGAATATTTATCTATATATGTGCTTCCCAATTTTGATTTAAGTCTAAACTTTTTTTCTATAGTAATTTATCTTTTTACATTCTCAGCAGTACAATAAACCAAATAACAACAAATGCTGGCATCATTGCCAAGAAAAGGGAACCCTCTTATGCTACTGATGGAGTTGTAAATTGGTTCAACCACTTTGGAAGTAAATATGGAGGAACCTCAAAAAACTAAAACTAGATCTACCATATGACCCACTTATACCACTATTGGGAATATACCCAAAGAGAAATGAGTCATCATACAACAGAGACATCTGTATCTCCATATTCAATACAGCACTTTTCACAATAGCAAGGATATGGAATCAACCAAAGTGCCCATCAACAGAAGAATGGATAAAAAAAATTATGTATCAGCTTTTTAACCTAGGCTTTTCACATGTCTTACACCCTGGGAATGAGTCAGATGCCAATTACCAATGCCTCAAAGTGAGAAGCAATAGTGAGTTAGGGCCAGTTTCTCTTTATTCCCTTTCTCTCTAGAATTCTGTCTGCCATAGTAGCCAAAATCACTCACTTTGTATCCCTAGCCCTGTGAGACCATCAAAAAATTCTACTTAACCACTATTCTCTTCTTGGCTTCCTACTTGGAATCTCTGCCTCTTTCTCTCTTCATTTTATTCTTTTACTTTTTATTTTACTTTAAATCTTTTCATTTCATTTTTCTTTTTTTGAGATAAGGTCTTGCTGTGTTGCCCAGTCTTTCCTCCAACTTACGTGCTCAAGTAATCATCCTGCCTCCAGCCTCCCAAGTAGCTGAGACTGTAGGTGTGTGCCCCCAAGTCTGGCTCCTCTCCTTATTTTAGAATTAAAGCAACATAGAATGTCAAGTTCATATCTCTGAGTTTCCTTCTCTTCAGTATTTTGGTGCCTTATATCTTGATAGTTCCTTCAAACAGTTTTTTTTTTCAAACCAGCTTCACTATTTTTTTCCTCAGAAGGAAATTGGATAGGAAATTGGATAGCTGCAAGCTACTCCATCATACTGGAAAGTGATAATAGCCATGATTTTTCCTATTAGTTTTCAACAAAATCCTCCAACTCTCTTGAAGGGAGTGGTGAAAGAGTCATCAGGTATTTTTCCAAAAATATGTTACACATATTTTTATACTAATTTTACATCCAAAATTTAGTCACATTGGTAATGGGACCATTTATTTGCCACCTCTTTTTTTTTTCAGATTGTCATATGGAAAGAAATCAAGATCATTAGCCAACAAGGTAAGATTGTCTTTTGTACAATGAACTTCATCAACTAACATATACAGATTTCCCTCACTCACGTAAAAAATATATCCAGAGGGCATAATTAAAGTCATTCAATTACTTTGAAATCCACATTTTAAAATAATTTATCAGCTCTGAAATCAGAATACATGTTACAATTACTGACTTGCCATATTTAATTGTCAGAATTTTTAAAAAATAGACACATAAAACAATGGTGTACCTTACATTCACTACAGTATCATAGTGTGAATTCATTGCAGTATTAATGAAATGCTGAAGTTCTACAAACCAGGTCAGATGTGATAGATATGTTTTTCAACTAAATAATCCTCTTAACTATCTGGGTTTTTTCCTGTCATTTATTGAAAGCAAATATGAATGTACTATATGTTGTTTCATTATGTGTCTATACTCAGAAACCATATTGATTCCCCAAATAAGGAGTTTCCTGTTGATATTTATGTGTCATTACTACCCTCCCCATCAAGAACTACATGTCTCCAATCTTTTCATCTCTTTTGATTGTTCCTTCATTGGCTGCATCCTCCTCATGCCCCTTATATTGTCAGTTACCTCTATACTACTTCACATACCTTCTCCTCCTGCCCTTGCAGCAACCAAATCAATGTAGTTTCCTGTTATCCTCCATTTCAACAATCAGAAAGCCTTATCTCTTCATTTCATTTCATAGCTACCACTATTTTCTTTGTTTTATCTTGTTATTTGTTGTTTTGTTTTGTTGTTGGTTTGGTTTGGTTTGGTTAAGTGCTGTCAAGTCAGATTTGATTCATAGCGACCCTATCTGCAACAAAAGGAAACACTCCCCACACCTTGCCATGCCTGGCTTTACCTCAGTCAGTAAAGTGCTGCTCTGAGCTCAGTGAGGCTCTGGGTTCCATCTCCAGCACCGCAAAAATGAAAGAAGACCAGGCAGCCCACTCCCAAACAATCCCCCAAACAATCAACCATTGAAAACCCTATGAATAGTAAAGAAGCACTGACATAGTGCTAGGTATGGGACAGTGTCAGGGGTGTTTACTTCTGTTGTACACAGGGTCACTATAAGTAGGACCTGACTTGACAGCATCTATCAAAGACTATTTTCTTGGTTTTGAAATGGGATGATAAGAAATGCCTTCCCTACATAACTTGGAGTGTTCTTGTGAAGAATGACCATGAAACCCCATCAAGAAGTATTAAATTTGATAAAGATACCAAGTTATATTTTATTTTATTTCTATCATGTCCACTACATAGAGCCAGCCTGCAGCCCTACCACTGTGGCATCTGATCCAATCAGATCTTGGAAGCTAAGCAGGGTCGGGAATGGTTAGTACTTGGATGGGAGATGGCCTGGAAGCACCAGGTGCTATAGGCTTGGGAGAAGGACCGGGCAGCCCACTCCCCAAAAATAATCAGCCATTGAAAACCCTGTGAGTAGCAGAGAAGCACTAACAATCCTGCTTTGCTTGTTGTACATAGGGTCACTATGAGTCGAACACCTACTTGAGGGCACCTAACAACAACATAGAGCGGAGCTCAGTTTGAGACACTCTTGCTCAATGCTGAGATACAGTCAGGTTTGGGCATGATATGCAAACTGATGAGATGGGTCTGTCAGAAACCTGTTTACAGGGCTATGAATCCTCCTGAAAAAGAGCTTGAATTATATCAGCTCCTGAGTTCAGACACGTGGGCATGCCCTTATAAGGAGCCTAGCACAAGTCTAGCCCAATACAATTTTTTAATTTTTTTGTGTGTGAAGAGTAATGATTTTGAACACAACATAATGATAATGATTCAAATCTGTCCTCAGGTCTGATTCTGGAAGCTCCTTCAATAAAAGTAATCTCTCTCCAAAAAGTAACTGCAATATAACAACAAAAGATGAAAGAGAATAGAGAAGGAGAGCAGTTCAAACCAGAGTTTAGCAAACACACTAATGTATAGAGAAAGATCTTGCAATTTCAAATGTCAAGGCACCTAATTTCCCTTCCTACAACCTGGCTGCTTCATATCAGTCTTCCTATTGTCACATAGTAATTCTTTTTCAAACCAACCTCGTTATTTTATTCCACTGTTAAATACTTTTACATGGCTCACCACTTCCTACCAGATGATTTTTTTAATTATTTAGCATATCATACAAAAGTCCATCATAAGCTGTCTCAGGCTAATTTTTTTACTCATAATGTGGTAAGTATGACATTGAATAAGGTGTAAAGAATGATAAAATCCTAAGCCTACATTTAGTTTTTTTTTTAGCTACTTGGGTTCAAATATCAATACTATACTATTGCTGTCGACATTCTCTACCCTTCCTCTACATGGAGATCTTATGGCAGACCCTTACAGGAAATACCAATAATTCAAACCATAGCTCGGTTATACCATGAAAGTGCCTCTGTAAGAGGCACAATTATAACAAATAATATGGAAAAGATGGTTAGTCTTTTAGCACTACAGGGAATTTTTAGAATAAAACACCCTGTAATATAAAAGTGAATGTCATTTCCTCTTTAAAGATAAAAGGATTAGAATATATTGGTGAATTAATTGGATTTTGGATATTAATTCTTCATTAAAAGATGGTGGATATTTTCAGTTCGTTCTGGCCATTGGCTCAGTCACCTCTATTGCAACTTCTTTTCAATATCTTTTCAAATTCTCACTAAAATAGCCAAAGACAGAAAAAAAGATAAATGCCCCAAACCACAAAGAAAAAATACAACTATCAGGGATCCTAACACTATAATCTTGAAGGAGACAACAATCATTAAAAGTGACAGGGCTGGATTTAGAAAAATAATTCAGAACACAGCAAATGACATATACTGGCTTCAATTCATGGGAAAATATAAAGACTATCAAAAATAAAAGCAGGAAAATATTTGCTCTTCCAAGCTGTCTACTTCTTGACCCAGAAAACTAGGAATTTTTTCAGTCAAAAAATCACATAACTCTTCTTCTCCATCCTTCAGGTGCCAACATGATAGTAAACCCACCTGTGCCCAGCTTCCATTTTTCTATATCCAGAATGAGATTACAAAACCCAGAGAATAGTCAGGTCATGGTATTAGTGGGAAATGTGGGAACTGGTGAAAACAGAAGATCCTGATAATTATTCCTGTATGTACAACAACACAATGATTATCTTTAAGAAAGATCATAAAGAAAGAAGTAACATTTTATCCACAAATTAAAATGGCTATAAATAAAACTTCTAATAGATTATACCAAAAATTAACCTGACAAAAAATGAATATTCAGAATCATTTGTATTTCTATATACTATCAATTAATAATTAAAAATAAAATTTTAAAGGCTATTTATAAGATAGATTTTGATGAAAGATATAGGAAATCTATACTGAAAGCTATAGAATATTATTTTTTTAATTTTTTTATTTTTAATGTACATCTTAATGTGATTCATTTTGACATGCTTTTCATTGTGACATTTCCATATATGCATTTTGATAAACATTATTCATATAGGTTACCCCTTACCCACCCCTATGCTTCCCCCCCTCCCACCCTTCCCATCTAAGTTTCCCATCTAAGTCTTCTCTACCTTTTATTTAGTAGAAAGCTATAGAATATTATTGAGAGAAGTTAGGGACACCAAATAAGTGGAAAATTATAACATGTTAGTGTATGAGAAGACTCAATATTTTAAGTTAAACATTCTGTCTAGTCTATAGACTCTATGTAATTTCAATCAAAATACTGTAAAGCTTTTGTCAAAACTGGCAAGGCAATGTTAAAACTTATCTGGAGTAACTAATCACATGAGAAAGTAATTTCTATTAAAAGTTACTAATACTTTGTACTTATTATGTAGCATCATTGTAATTACCTTTACAGAATTTCATAAGAAAATAGAATGTGGTCTAAAATATGTAGGGTTGTTCTGGGGCCTGGATGTAACATGGGAAACAAATGTGAAAAGAGAATGGATGATGAGAAAACTATTATAGGAAACTGAAGAATTACAGAGCATCTTATGTAGCAAAGTATTTGCTTAACTATCTTACCGATAATAAATTGAGAACAGAAAATGTACCTAATTTGACTGGGGAGTGTAGCTTAGTGGTAGAGTCCTTGCCTGGTGTGCACAAGGCCCTGAGTTCAATTCCTAGCACCTTGAAAAAAAGAAAATGTACCTAATGAATTTGTGACCTTACACAAGGAGATAACTAAGTAAAATACTGAACAGATCATCTGGTCCTCTTAGCTGCATCCAGTAGGGTATTGCAACCAAGAAAATAGCTCAGCTAAAACTGGCCAATTTTGAAAGCCCTAAAATTCTAGAAATTGCCGAATTGGAAAGTAAAACTATCTATCATCTACAGCCAGTACCTCTATGTATACACATGCTCTCTCTTCTAGTCTTTGATCTTTTTTGTAATCTTTCCTTCTTTTACATGTGTATGCATGTGTATCCATATCATTTTTCTTGGATTGCTACAATACACTCATACCTCAAGCCATTTAAACACAATTGAAGTCTATTCATTGACGTCAAAAAGCTGAGAATAAATTAAATGAAAGAAAAATATCTTCAAGAAGTTAATATGCTAATTTTGCTAAAAATAAAAGACATTCCATAGATGTTACCAGATAGTATACATCACTGTATTTTCAATGGTTGGCAGTAAATAGAGGGTTTTTGTTTGTTTGTTGTTTATGTGCATTTTCTAATTTTTAAATGTATACATGCTTTGACTTGTGTTCAGAAAATCAAACCACCAAAAATAAAGTTACATTTTGACTAAGAAAAGAATAAATCTCAAATGATGCCATGTTGTTTCCTATAGCCAAGTTATACATCAGAAAAAGTAAGTTTCTGTGCAAACAAAATACAAACTGGACTATAATTACAGATTGCCAGTTGTTGTGAAGTACCATTGACCCTATGTACAACAGGCAAAACACTATTACTTGTCTCACTCTGCTAAGCTTCAGAGATCTAACAAGATCAAATGCCACAGTGGTATTGCTGCAGGCAGATTACCAGTGGAGTTTACTAAATGTCATAATTGTTTCTCACTAAAACACTACAGTTTTTTTAATTAATGTGCTTTTAAGATAATATCTAAATAATAATTTTCCGATGACCAAAACAATGATGACCAACTTCCAACTACACTTATTTTTATATTTTCATCCCCTAAAATGCAAGCCACATATTGTTCTAGGATTGTAATAAACATGGAGTAATTGTTTAGGTTGAATTCTTCATAATATGAAAAATTCCTAAAAAACAAACAAGAATATTGTTTTCTATTTCAAATTTTTATAGTTTATTATCAAATTTTACAAAATTAGTATCCAAAATATTAGAGTATTTTTATCCTAATAGTAAATTTATAAAGATGTATGGAGAATACATTTTCACCTTAAAATGCAAAAATTGCATACTTACACTGAAATCATTGACCATGAGGCAAGTGGCTGACACTTTTGACCGACTAAAATATTAGACTCAATTCAGCCATCAAATATTATTGAATTGACTTAAATATTGCCTGCTGTGATTTTTTTTAATTCCAATTGTCTATCACTTTACAGACTTGGAGTGTAGCTTTTATGGTCAAATTGTCAGTTGTTTTTACTCAAGTGAGACATAGTTCCAATAAGTCAGTCACTTTTGTTTGGCTTTCACATTTTGCAGAACCCAGACGTAGGTGCTACAAGGAAACTGGGTTGTAGGAAGCCAAAGAGACACAATGACTGCTTCCAATTGAACAATGTCATTTTTTTCTAATGGCTCTATACCAATAGGAGGCAGAAGCTCTGCATTAGAAGGACACTGAGGCTGAAGATGGCCTCAAGGAGGATAGGACAATATTCTACCAGCCCTGGAAGGAATAAGCCACAGCATGTATAATGAGTATTTAAGCACTCTGTTATGAACAGATTGCAGATTTGGATTCTAGCCTAAACAAAGAGTTTTGCTAAAAAATGTTTTCAAAATAGTCAAAATCTTATGCCTTTCTTTTCTAAGTATTCAAAGCTTTATGACTTTAGTTTTCATTTTGTACTATACACTATAAACGTGGCAAGACAAGATCAGCTCTTGGTATTCTTTCTGTTAGAAGTATCATACAATGAAAGAAAAATTCGGGATACTGCATATCCTGAGACAGTTCCTTTACCATCTGTGAGTTTTAGTTTTTTCACCATTAAAATATGTATGAATTCATCTACGTGCCTGTAATCTCAGTACTCAGAAGCGAAGGCAAGAGAATTGCAAGTTCAAAGCCAGTCTGGGCTACATAGCAAAACCCTGTCTCAAATAAAAACAAAAGCAAAAGTAAAACTATAAAAATAAAAATAAAATGAAAGATTCTGTCTATTACCAAAAATTACATTATAAAATGCATTCCAAAATTTATTTTGTTATGAATATTCCTAATAACTGCCTAATTGCTGTCTAAAAATGAATCATAGTTCTTTATGTTCATAAACATTCCACAAAAATGATGCTCACAACAAAAAGGACCTTTCCTGTTAACATTAATTAGTAAAGTATAAGATTTATTTTTGTACTACTTTTACATGTGCTTATGTGAAGAATATTTCATAATTACATCATTTTAAAATGGCAAACTAGTGGAACGACCTTTTCATACAGAGAAAGAATTCTTTAATTCAAAATTTTCCTGGCCTCAGTATCAGTCTGGGTATGCATCTGTATTTGGTTATACTTCAATTCATTTCTCTATAATCTTATCTTTTATTACTTATAGCCCTGTGTCGTCTGGTGACATGCCTGAGCGTCTGAAAAGATTAGTGTAAATTGAATTTTATGAATCAATTTTGGTTGTAAGTGCTCTAGGTTATCTCACAATTCACTTCATGAATTTTTTCTTAATTCATCTATTTCCAAGCTAAAAAAAAAAAAACTGTTATACTGGTTCTCTTAAGGAGTACGTAATATAGCACAGAGATGAAATTGATAGGAAAGGAAAGACATAATAGTCCTTAGGACTCTGGAATATATGTTTCTTTATAGCAAAACTAGCACACACATGAAAAATTCTGTCAATATTAGCCATTTAGAGAAAAAGCAGCTCACCATTTCAATTAGAAATGTCAATGGTATAGACTTTTAGAGTTAACTGTTGAAATTTAAAATTTAAATGTTATTTGTTGATGAAACTATCTGTGTAATGCTCACCTTCTTTTCTATGACAAGAAAGTAGGATCTATTTTTGCAGATGTCAGATCCCAAAAAACTGCTGTCATAGAAGGGGTGATCTGATCTATTGAAAGGTAATTAGTCAAAATTTGCAGGTAAGCTTTTGCTAAGTCAAGTGAGCTACTGCACATCTTGCTTTCTTAATACCATTCACTTTATTTTTTATCAATTTTATAGTATTGTGTAACATAATAAATAAAAATGGACTATTCAGAAAAAAAAAGGGAAAAGATCTTTCAAATAAATGCAGGATCTAGTCAACAGGATTCTTAGCTTATGGAATAGAAGAGTGAATGAGTGGCTTACTGTATTTACAAATGCCTCTTCTTCGGGGGCTGGGATTTAGCTCAGTTGGTAGAGCGCTGAGCTGCAGTCTCTGAGGTCTTGAGTTCAATTCCCAGCACGGCAAAAATGGGAGAAGGGCCTGGCAATCCACTCCCAAGGCAATCCCGAAGCACTCAGCCATTGAAAACCATGAGGGTAGCTATGAGTCGGATGACTCGATGGCACACAACAACAACAACTCCTTTTTCAATTGCCTTTTTATTTGATCTTCGATTAAAATAATTCAAAAGCCCTGTACATATAGTACTGCCCTTATGAAATATCTTCCAATACAGAAATCTCACTAAAATAAGACTTGTAAACATAATGCTGATGGAGTTATGCTGCCTTGTAAATCAGATTGGAAATTACCAAATTAATATGCAATTAATGAAATATAAGCTACAATTTTGAATGTAGTCATGCCAGTAATTTTGGAAATTAAAAGAATATTTGTAAGTGAATATTGAAGAAGTTTTGTGTTTCAACAATATAGATCAGAGGACAAGTTCTTTGGTTGATAACAATCATTATAATTACATAAGTTATTGTTTATACTTTATAAAGCAATACAAAACTAACTAATTTGTTTTGAACCTCTACATACCAAATACTATCATTTGAAATTTATTTGGCTGCTTCTTGTTGTTAGGTGCCACTAAGTCGGTGTATGACTCACAGTGACCCTACCTACAACAGGGGAAACACTATTATCAGTGCCTCTCTGCTATTCACAGGGTTTTCAATGGCGGGTTGATTTTTGGGAGTGGGTTACCGGGTCCTTCTCTCAACCCCACAGCACCTGGTGTTCCCAGGCAGTCTCCCATCCAAGTATCGACCAGGCCCAACCCTGATTGAGTTTCTGAGATCTGACAGGATCAAACGCCACAGTGCTATGGCTACAGGCATTTGGCTGCTTAATTGTTCCTAATGCAAAAGGATGTGCTGATCAATTAATAAAAGTATTCTAGCTTGCCATTTCTCCAAATAGAAATTAATTTATTTATATTCTGTTCTATTGAGGGGATTATTGACAATATGTTTCACATAGTTTGACTGAATGCAACTTAAAAGACAAAATACAATCATAATAAGATAGTGAAGTTAAGTTAATGACAAACTAAAGCCAAGTCTGTTTAGAACCTTGATGCAAACTGCCTTTCCCATCACTGCATTCCCCAGACCCTGTGCAAATTAGCAGAATGACTTTTACTTACATACTAAAATATACTTTTCTGTAAATAAATGACATAGGGCTTAAATAATAATCAAGGAAACTTTAGACATTTAAACTTACTTTTCCTTATTCAATCTGCTTTTTCTTCAATGAATAGTTTAAGACATAAAGTTCAGCACATGACTATATTTTCTAAAGATGCTACTACAATTAGAGATTATTTAAAATCCCTTTCGTATTTTTGTCTCTACTCAAGTAAAATATAAAATTATCTTCAGATACTTTTATATGTTTTTCCCAGTCATAGTAGGCAACTTGGTGAATTCCAATTCACTGTGACCAAAGTAAAATAATGCTATCATTTAAAATCAGGTTAAAACAATTACCTTCTGCTATCCTTTGGGTAAAATTGTGAAATATTTATGTGATCAATTTTTGCTTATTTTTCCATAAGTAGGTTTACAGCACCTAGGGCAGTATTACTCATACCTGTTTTAGTCACAAGTAAAATCAACTTATATTGAGTTCACTGAGACAAGAATAAAGGAGCTTATTGATAATCCAAAGTGGAGGAGAGCAAAATTCAGCTCTCAGGACAATTGATACAAGGAAAAACAAAAAATACAAGCAGGAAAACAATCAGATCTCTCTCTCTCTCTCTCTCTCTCTCTCTCTCTCTCTCTCTCTCTCTGTCCATGTATGTTCAAATGTGTGTGTGTGTGTGTGTGTGTGTAAGCCTGTGTGTGTCTGTGTCTGTCACCCTATTGACACTTCCTTTCAGACCTTTTTTTCCAACTGGAACAGGAACAAAAATATTATAGCCACACATGGCTCAGTTCTTACCATCAACAGATCAGCAACTTTCCACTTCCAGCTCCACCTTTAAAAATTCAACAGATAGATGCTGATAGTCCAAGCTGAACTCATCTGTCCCTGTAACTCTGGACCACTTAACTTTTACTGAGAAGTGAGAGTATGCTATGAGCAGCTCAAGTTAATTAGATAAGTTCTTGAAAAACTGTAGTCAGAGAGGCATGGATGTAAAAATGCCCATAAAAGACCAGTTATTGGGGGAAGGAAGGGTTTCTCCAATAGGGTTGGAACATAATAGAAATATAGCAAGATTATATGAAGGAAACCATTCATATTTATGTCATTCACTATGGCACATGAGAGCCAGTAAGGAAATATTTGCCTTTGAGCAAGTGACTAAACAAAGGAACGATTGGATCTCACTGTCTTGCTGCTGTGTCTCCTATTTGTATTGTCTTCTGAAGCCATTCAGTACAATTATCTTCCAGAAACTTCTTTTGACAAAGGTTATATCTGTACTAGAGATAGCAGGAAACAGACAAAACATCAATGTGATACATATCCTTAGTTTTGGTGACTTCCACTTATCATCTAAGAATTACAAAGCTGACTTAGACAGGGGGATGGTAAGATAACAAATTAACCCATTCTCCTTCCCATTACCTCATTGTTTTATCTACCAAAAATAAATCTAATTTTATTCATGTTTTTCCAAGCTTGGAAATATTAGATATGTCAAACAAACTGTATTTTTAAGAAATCACTTTGCTATTACAATTATTTATAATGAAATATATATATATTTCAGTTGTTGTTGTTATGTGCCATCAAGTCAGATCCAGCTCAGAGCGACCCTAAGTACAGCAGAATGAAACACTACCCAACACTGTGCCACGCACATGATCCTTTTTTATGTTTGAGCCCATTGTTGCAGACACCATGTTTCTTCTCATTTTGAGTCATGTCACATCAACAAAAGGAGGTCCCAGGGGTTTTACACCATTCCCATTATTAAGACCAACTCTACTTTGAGAAGGCAACTCTTCTGCCGCTGTGTCTTGAATGCTTTCCAGTCTGGGGAACTCATTTTCCAGCACAATATTTGACATTATGCTATATGCTATTCATATAGTTTTCAAAGGCTAGCTGTTTTGGGAGTGGGCTGCCAAATACTTAGTCTGGAAGCTCAGCTGAAATCTATGCACCATAGGTAACCCTGCTGGTATCTGAAGTACCAATGGCATGGTTTTCAGCATCACAGAAACATGCAAACTCCCATGGCACAACAAGCTGACAGACACATGGGAATATATTTACATTAAGTATACCCATGTATCTAACATAGAAAACTGCATTCTAAATTATGAATTGTGCAGTAGTATCACCAACAGAGTTCCCACAGTTCTACCAAATGCAACATAGTGCTGTTTGCTTGTAAATATTTTACCCTGGGCTTTTGAAATAGTAACTTCAATTGAACTCCAGAATTCTGAGAATATGTGATATTTTCAACATATAAACACATTGCCTGACTGAGAAAATATTGTAGAAATGAAAGCTTAATATAAATCTGCATAAAATTTTGAAATCCAAGTTATTAAAAATTAATAGCTGGATGTGTATATGTGTATGTGTATTTACATTAAAATCTTGTCTATATTTGGAAACGAAAGTTTACAAAAATGTTGTAGCATTTGGCTGTAGTATTTGTAAGTAACATAGAGAGCTTGTAGTATTGACATTTCCATTTGATTAACTTGGAAGCATTTAAAATAGAAATAAAATGTTGAAAAAAACAAATTATAAAAGGAGAATATTAATTTTTTTCCAGCAGCCTCCATTTGATTTTGGTTATGTTAGAGTATTTGAGCAAAAGTTAATGCCAGTTTTTGAAGATTGTAATGACATAATTCTGTTGAAACTCTTCTACTGAGTGTTTTCCTGGTCTATAAAACAAAAAATATAATGTTCAATTGTTATTAATGGGCTTCTTAAGACATAACATCATGGGGAAAGCAACTGGCAGTACATGTTTCCAGAAACAAATATTGGAAAAGTAAGAGAAGAGAAAGCAAAATGCATTCTGGCCTTAGAAATACACATTTACATTTCACTCTCCTAGTTCCTTTTGTGTCTATAGCCTTACCACCTTGGCATCTGATCTTGTCAGATCTTGGAAGCTAAGCAAGATCAGGCCTGGTTAGTCCTTGGATGGGAGACTGCCTGAGAATACCAGGTGCTGTAGATTTGGGGGAGGGACCCAGCATCCCAGTCCCGAAACAATCCTGAAACAACCAGCCATTGAAAATATGAGTAGGAGCCGGGCACGGTGAGGCACACCTGTAATCCCAGCAGCTCAGGAGGCAGAGGCAGGAGGATCGCAAGTTCCACCAGAGGTTGTCTGCGTAATTTAGGGAGACCCTGTCTCAAAAAGAGTAAAAAAAATGGGCTAAGGGTGCAGCTCAGTGGTACAGCACTTGTAAAACATTCAAGTGCGAGGCACTGGGTTTAACCCCAGTAACCCCGCCCTGCCCCCCCCAAAAAAAAGAAAGAAAAGAAAACCTATGAATAGCAGAGAAGTACTGACATAGTGCCAGGCATGGCACAGTGTCCCGGAGTGTTTTGTTCTGCTCAAGTTGATGGCACCTAACAACAACAACAACAACAACAACAACAACAACAACAGTTCCTTTTCTAGTTTAAAGTACAAACCAAAATATAAAAAATAATTTCACTCACTCAATAAGTTTATTCCAAGTGCATAGTCTTGGTGAACAAAGATGAACATAAAAATAAAGTAGATATAAATGATTTGTAGTAATAAATTTAATTGTTGTTGTTGTTGTTGTTAGGTGCCCTTGAGTCATATCCAACTCATAGTGACCCTCACAGGGTTTTCAATGTCTGATTGTTTCAGGATTGCCTTGGGAATGGATTGCCACATCCTTCTCCCATTTTTGCAGTGCTGGGAATCAAACCCAGGACCTCAGAGACTGCAGAGCAGCACTCTACCATCTGAGCTAAATCCCAGCCAATGAATTTACTAGGAAACCAAAATAAAAACACACATTTTGAAATTCTAAGAAGAAAATTTGGAAGAATTTTCTGGCAATCAACCAAGATGCATGAAAATTAACAATAACTTTCACATTGTATTAAGAAGAGAATTGTGCTGGAGGTTGTAGTACTTCAGTGGCACAGTATTTTCCTAGCATGTAGCAGGCCCTAGGTTCTAATCCCAGCACTGGAGGCCACCTGTGGAACTTCGTGAGATCCTGTCTCAAAATAAAAAATTAAAAAGGGGATGGATGTGCATCTCAGTTGTAGAGTACTTGCCTAGCATACATGAAGCCCTGACTTTAATCCCCTAGTACTAAATAAATAAACAAACAAACAAACAAACAAACATAAAAGGGGAACTGTGTTTTCATAATATAGGATATTTTCTTCACTTCTTAGTTAATATAAAATTATTTCTATGAGTTTTATTATACAAGTTTCTGTTACTTTTCAAACATTTTTGAAAGGGATATTAAATTCATTTTCTATTACTGTTTAACAATTTTTTTTAAATTATAAACAATTTGGATTAAACCACACAACATTTTGATATGTGAAATTATATGCCCATCTATCTACCTGAAGACCATGCAAACAGTTAATTCTACTTGCAACTAATGATTATTTATTGCTATTGATTTTGTGATTGGGTGCCCTTGAGTCAATTGGATTTATAGCAACCCTATGTACAACAGGGGAGAAGGACCTGGCAACCCATTCCTAAAAACAATCAGCCATTGAAAACCCTATGAATAGCAAAGAAGCACTAACAATACTGTTTCACCTATGCTCTTAGGGTCACCATGAATCAGACACTGACTAGACGGCACCTAACAACAACATGTACAACAGAATGAAACACTCCCCAACAATGTGCCATGCCCAGTACTATGTCAGTGCTTCTCTGCAATTCATAGGATTTTCAATGGCTGGTTGTTTCAGAGTTGTTTCAGGAGTGGGCTGCCAGGTCCTTCTCCCGTTTTTTGCTGTGCTGGTACTGAATCCAGACTTCAGAGAGAACAGAGCAGCACTCTACCAACTGAGATAAATGATTATTTGTTGTTTTGTTGTTCTTAGGTGCCATATAGTTGGATCCGACTCATAGTGACCCAGTATGCAACAGACCAATACTGTGTAATGCCCAGCACTGATGTCAGTGCTTCTCTGCTATTCATAGCGTTTTCAGTGGTTGATTGTTTGGGGAGTGGGCTGCTGGGTCCTTCTCCCAAACCTACAGCATCCAGTATGGCAAGGTGGTCTCCCATCCAAGAACTAACTGGCATCGGAAGCCACAGTGGTATGGCTACAGGCAAAAGTAAAATTCCAATGGGCTTTTTGGTTTCTCTCCTTGGTTTTTCCTTAAACTTTAGAGTTATCTTTAAGTTTTATTGTGTCCTTGTTATAAAATGTACAGTATACCTTTTGCCAAATCTATTGTAATTTTTATTATGAATAAGTGTGTCATTATTTTATTAAAAATTTTCTGAGATGAGTAAGGTGCATTTAATTTGTTGCACGTATAGAATTTGACAATATATACTGATGCACATATTCAGATATAGAGCTCAGAGTCATTGCTTATTTTTATTCTATTTGATTTGTCTGAGAGTACAGAAGTCTTCTATTACTCTCGATTCTGTTACTTTTAAAAATTTATTTCTCATATGAGTTTCCATAATAATTGCCCAGATTATTTTAGTTGATATGTACACTAGATTTTATATTTTCATTACAACCTTTTTTAAAGCAAAAGATTTTTTTTCCATTTAATTAATTTTTAAATTTAAATATATTTGACTATTACTGTTGACTATCACTGCAGCCATACCACTATGGCATCCGATCCTGTCAGATCTCGGAAGCTAAGCAGGGTCAGGCCCAGTTAGTACTTGGATGGGAGACCACCTGGGAACACCAGGCGCTGAAGGCTTGGGAGAAGGACTCAGCAACCCACTCCCAAAAAATAATCAGCCATTGAAAACTCTATAAATAGGAGAGAAGCATTGACAATAGTGTTTCTTCTCTTGTACATAGGTTTTCTTCGAGTTGGACATGGATTCAGCAGCACCTAACAGCAATCACTGTTAAACATTCTTGGTCACTATTCTTGATGTGCTTATCATAAAAAGATTAAATTTTATTTTTATTTTTCACCACACTTGAGGGAATGTTAGTATATAATTTAAATGAGGTGAAAATTCCAAATGAGATAATATAACTTTCATTTCCTAGCTACCTTATAGAAGTCTGTTTTCTCTCAATTGCTATATACACTCATTTTTAATATCAATATCCTCTTTACATGTACACCAGTGACTACCTTTCAGTTCAGAAAATATAGATTTCAAGAAAAAAACTGATTTAATGAATCCCCTATTGATGTTAACATACAATTATTTCTTTGTGACACTCTTACATCTCTTCTCTCAATGATACAGGCCTCGATTTTAGAATGTAGTTTCTTATTTTAAAAGTTAATTACAAGCCGGGTGTGGTGGCACATGCCTATAATCCCAGCGGCTCGGGAGGCGGAGGCGGGAGGATCACAAGTTCGAAACCAGAGGCAGTCTGCATAATTTAGCGAGACCCTGTCTCAAAAAGTAAAAAAAAAAAAAAAAAAATGGGCTGAGGGTGCAGCTCAGTGGTCCAGCACTTGCAGAGCATGCAAGCGGGAGGCCCTGAATTCAACCCCAAGTACCGTGGGAAAAAAAAAAAAGTTAATTACATATTCAAAAATAACATGAATTTATTTTCATTCATAATAAAAACTTAGTGCCCCAAATCCCTTTTAACTGTCTAAGCAAAACCCATTTACTTTACAAGAGATAATGACTTTTGAGGTTGATGATGATCCCTACAGATGCAGTTTTTAAATTTAGACGCATTTTTCCTACTTTTACATACTTGTTAAATTTCATAAACATTTCTATGGCTATATAATATTTATTATAATTTGTGTCTTTGAAATCCCCTTTTTGTTCTTTTTTCCTTTCCTAACGTGTCTCTTTTTTGTTGTTGAGAGACATTAATATATCAAAGAAAGAATGGTTGTCAAACCTAAACAGTTATTGATTTTTCTAGAGCAGAGGTTGACAAAAGTCATGAATATTTTAGGGTTTGCAGGTCATTTGGTGTCTTTTGCTACTTCTCAGCCCTGCTTTTGGGATGAGAAAGCAGCCATGGACAATAAGAACATGAAAGACACAGGCTGTGCACCAATAAAACTGTGTTTATTAAAATAGACAGTGGACTAGATTTGACCTGTGAGACCATAGATTTCCTACCTTGGTTGCAGTGACTCAGATGTTGTATCTGTAAAATGGGACTAATAGTATACTTAACTCATGGGACATGGTAATGATTTACTAAAATAAGCCATATGTGCAACATGCTAAGCACAATGCTTGGCATATAGATATGTTAACAGCTATTTTATTGACAGCCCATTGTTTTCTGAGTATTTTAATATTCGCTTGTTCTAATCTTCACAGTGCCTGCAGCCATAGCCCTGTGGCATCTGATCCCATCAGATCTCTGAAGCTACGGAGGGTCGGGCCTGGTTAGTACTTGGATGGGAGACTCCCTGGGAACATCAGGTGCTGTAGACTTGGGATACAGACCCGGCAACCCACTCCCAATCAATCCGCCATTGAAAACCCTATGAACAGCAGAGAAACACTGACAATAGTGTTTCACCTGTTGTAGGTAGGGTCCCTATGAGTTGGATACCAACTCAACACCACCTAACAACAACAACAACAACAATCTTCACAGTAAGCCATTGTTTGCCTCCTTTTAATGAACAAGAAAGCTGAAATTCAGACAGGTTCAAGTAACTTGCCCAAGTTTAGGCAGTGAACAATGACATAGTCGAGAATCAAGATCAGGTATCTGTGACTCTTAAGTCAGTGCTCCAAAATCTTAAGTCACTCGAGTGTAGTGATTAGTTAGTTCTGTTGAACTGGACCACTGGACAATCCTTCTCTTTTTTGAGATAAGAGAATGTCAGTTACATTCCTCCCCTCTGCTGATTCTTTCCTCCTAGCCCTGAACTCAACGTATCTCTTACCAGATCCTTTAAATAGATCTAGAAGAGGATTTTTTAGTCGCTTCCTCCATCCACGTTCTGGTGGATTAGTTTGGTACTTAGGAGGCCTCAAAGTGTCTGCCTCAGGATTACTCCTTGGCCAAGAAATGAATTAGCAAACAAGCACACTCACTACGGAACCAGGGAATCATTATTCTCTGGTTTATATGTTCCCTAGTTCTTGGTTCTACTAAATTTTCAAAAACAAATTCTGAAAGTAAGCAAAACTATTCTCTTCCTTGTGCCAAGTTTCAAAACAGCAAAATCCATACTGGTGATGATGCTTTGTTAGGACAAACTTAAGTAAAATGAAAATCGTCGTGCCGATAAAATAAATTTGGAAAAATCTGGAGAATTTGGCTTAGAGCCAAGACAGGCCCTGTAGTTAAAAAGCCAAAATTAGAGGAATAGTGTCCTTGCAGAAGTTATGTAGTCATTGGTCCTGCCAATTGGATCAACAGATGTTCCCAATTTTAAGCACTGTATAAAAATTAAATTCAATATGGAAATTTGTCTCAGCCAATTTCATATCCAGTGTGTGCCTCTTGGCTTTTGGGGTCTGGTCACCTGAGTAAAGTCCCAACATATTGTGCCTAACAGGGAAGAATAATTCCCACAAAGGAGTCAGAGTAGTGTTGAGCGGAAAAGGCAAATGTGGCTAGTAAAAACTGGAATAATCATACGTGGTCCCAATAATAATTAAATCTCAGAATAATCCACTTTTCCTCAGAAACTAAGAAGTCCCTTAAAGGGCTAGGAATCGCCTAGAGAAAATATACATGGCACTTGTTTTTTCCTGGAGGCCTAATTTTATTTCAGTGTTGCCAGAAACAAAAAGCTTTTTTATGGCAAAAGAAACATAATACTACAAACATAAAGTGCTTCAAAATGTGTATGAATTTTCAAGATAAAAATCCTTCAAAAGCATTTCCATGCTTATCATCAGTCACTGCAGACCCAGCTCTGAGATGGTCCAAATGGGATTTCCTCCTCCCTTGCTGTGCCCTTAGCAGGTTTCTGTTTTTCTCTCCAAAGGGAGGCTCTCTAAGCACCTTATAGAGGTGCCAGTTACATTCTTGAGAATCAAGGAATGTCTCTGAGCTTTGCCTTCAGTCCTCTTCCTGGACCACTTTTGCCAGAATGCTTTACTTTTTATATGAAGTATGAATAAAAATTATAGTGAATATTTAGAGACAAAAATTATTACAGTAAAACACACATTTCCATTAATCCTCAAAATATTCTCTCTGGCTTCGAACATACTTATCCCATCATTCTTGCCACTTTCTGAAGTAATTCTGGAAGTCCTCTTTTGTAATAACTTTTTAAGTTAAAAATATTCACTGTATTTCTTACTCAAATCTCAAATCTTTTTTTTTGTTTTTTGTTTGTTTTTGTTTTTTGTTTGTTTGTTTTTTATTTTGTTTTTGCTGTACTGGAGGTTGAACCCAGGACCTCACACCTGCATGCTTTGCAAGTGCTATACCACTGAGCTGCACCGCTAGCTCATTTATTTTACTTTTTTTTTTTTTTTTTTTTTTTTTTAGACAGGGTGTCACTAAATTACACAGACTGCCTGTAGTCGTGAACTTGCAACCCTCCTGCCTCTGCTTCCTGAGCCGCTGGGATTACAGGCCTGCACCACTGTGCCTGGCCATATCTCAGATCTAAATTTTATTCTCAATTACTGCACTTGGAAAAACAACATGCTGAAGCCTCTCTGATTCCTCCCAGTTCTGCTTATACCTCATCCTCACATCAGCCCAAGGTCTCAAGGCATTTTGCCACAGTCTGGCTCTAGCACTCTGGAATCCCTGTCATGCAAGAGGGTGTATCAGACATGAGTATCTAGGAACTGAATATAGCCACATTTCACACTTAGTACCTACCCTTGCTGTAAAGCAGCATATAACTTCACCATCACAGGTTGTGCCTTCCTTTAAGGAGCATAAAACCAATCCCAAATCTCCTAGTACTGCTGTTTTGGGCAAATCTCTGTCTGTACCTTTCATGATTTATGGACTTTGATCACATATCCCTTCATCTTTCATCTGCCATGAATTTTAATTTTCCCTTATCTAGTCTCGTAAGGGAGATGCTTCAAACTTCTAAAAAGCAGAGCAGAGACCATCAATTCTTACATCAACTGAAATTGTATTACTCTTCTCGGTATGTGTTTTAGTTTTCATATTTTCTAGTCCATGTTGCAGCCATAAACTTTGAGAGGGGTGAAAATAGAAGTTTCATATGGCTGTCACCTCTCAAGAAATAGATGTGCAATGAATTTGTAGTTTGGATTCTTAGTGGCATGTATTTAATGTTATGTCCTTAACCATAGCATTTAACTTCCCTTAATTTCTACATTTTAAATTTCTACATCTGTAAAGTAGGAATAATTCCGCCTATATTTGCATTTTAAAGCATTATAGGTAATGTGCATAAAAGCCACAGCACAAATCCTGGATTATAGTTGCTGCTACCATACTGGAACACAAAGTCTCCAGACCTCAGCAGTGAATTTGTCCAACCAGTATCTCATACTGTTGCCTATAAAATCATATCATCTTTGAATATCTGTAATTAAGCAGCTTCAATACCTCATTTCTGACTCAGGCCATGATCTATTCTTGCTCCAGATTCAGTACCTACTATTTTCCTAGGACACCTGCCATACCTGGCATATTCCTCCCATGAAACCCATGGCACCAGTTCCACGCTTGCTTTATTCAAGACTGCTGCTTGTCACTCCACTAAAAAATCGTATGAAAGTGAAGTCATGCTTTGCATGGAGCTCCTTAAGACTAGTTGCTACAACACTTGGATGCTGAGATATTTTGGACCCTTTTCTATATACCACGTATACCAGATTATATGTGTCATGGGAAATGGATGTACATTTTGGATTAGGTCTTCCAGAAACAAATTCTAGACAGGTATTTCAGACTGAAGACACTTGAAGAGTACACTTAGAAAGAACACCTGCAATGGTTCAATGGACCCAATTTGTACTAACCTGCAAGAAGCAATTATGTACATCTTTTCCCAAATATGCTTTCTTCAATGTCAAATTGGTAGCTTAAAATTGGACATGATAGAAGTCTTTGTTGTTAGGTGCCGTCGAGTCGGCATCCGACTCATAGCAACCCTCATAGGGTTTTCAATGGCTGACTGTTTCGGGATTGCCTTGGGAGTAGATTGCCAGGCCCTTCTCCCATTTTTGCGGTGCTGGGAATTGAACTCGGGACTTCAGAGACTGCAGCGCACCGCTCTACCAACTGAGCTAAATCCCAGCCCTGATAGAAGTCTACATCTCGGAAATTAGCAAATAAAACAAATGAAGGCTTTTCCCCTTCTAGGGATTCAGTTATTAAATATTTACCAGCATACCACTTTCTGAAAAAGAGGAAATTAAGGTGAGATGGGACAAAGGTAGAAGCTGAACTGCTTTAACTTGACCTTATCTGCTATGATTATTCTTGCCCCACACGTCGAGAAATCAAAACAAGTTTTCTGCCAGAAATTAAGGACATACATTCCAATATTACATTTAGAAATTAATCCATGATCCCTAGTGGAGCACTCTTTGACAAAATTGGCCAGAACTCCTCCACTTAATCGTCTGATGCATTTGTGCCCTAACTGTAACTTGTTGTTGTTGTTGTTGTTAGGTGCCATTGAGTCGGTATCCAACTCATAGCAACCCTCATAGCGTTTTCAATGGCTGACCATTTTGGGATTGCCTCAGGAGTGGATTGCCAGGCCCTTCTCCCATTTTTGCGGTGCTGGGAATTGAACTCGAGACCTCAGAGACTGCAGTGCAGCGCTCTACCAACTGAGCCAAACCCCAGCCCTTTAACTGTAACTTGTTGTTGTTGTTGTTAGGTACGGTCAAGTCGGTATCCGACACATAGCGACCCTCTGTACAACAGGGGAAACACTATTGTCAGTGCTTCTCTGCTATTCATAGGGTTTTCAATGGCAGATTGATTTTTGGGAGGGGTTGCCAGGTCCTTCTCCCAAGCCTACAGCTTCTGGTGTTCCCAGGTGGTCTCCCATCCAGGTACTAACTAGGCCCGACCCTGCTTAGCTTCCGAGATCTGATGGGATCGGATGCCACAGGGCTATGGCTGCAGGCTCTTAACTGTAACTAGGGAGTCATAATGACCATCTGGCTCAATAGATATCAATGTAGGTAGGACCTGGGCTCAACAGTCCTTGAAATACCTTAGTGTTTCCTTTTCCCATGTGCAAGAGTTATCCAGGGAAATGCTAAACACCATATCCACTATAAAAATATCATAGCAAAACTTCAGAGTAGCAACTATGATTTCAGGTACTGAGATTTGTATGCAGGGTGTCCAATGAAAATGTGATCTCCTGGTCTGTAATCATGCATAGGGAATAGGGAAGACAGATTAAGGAAAAGAAAAAAGTTGAACTGCAGTGCAGTGCAACAGAGGCCTCAACCAATCACACAGAGATTAGAGTGTAATTGAACAAAGGAAGCTCTCCTCTGCTGAGGGAAATTTCCAAAGAGATGCTCAACCCAAGATATTTAGTGCTAGGAATGGTCTCAAGAAGCAGACACAGCTGTGAGTCTTTGGCAGCCAATATTCTGGCAGCTGAGGGAAGTTTCAGAAGTGGAGTTCTGGGCATCAGACCACAGTATCCATTACACTGAGCCAGGTCAAAATAAGAGTCCCTACATTATATACAGAACCATTATTTCCCACTTATATTGAGGATTTGGGTTCACTTTAGCATGCCAATCTCCTTCCCTGAGGCAAGATCCTCTCTCATCAATTCCAAGGTTCTTCCTTGAAATTTTGTGTCATAACATCTTCTCATACCTCGAAGGCTTTCCAGATACATTTATATATGTAAGAATATTAATCAATATCTTTGGGTTTGTTTTCCAGAAGGGTCCTCAACTATAATATGAAATTAATTAATTCAGAAGTATATCAAAGATGAGGAATATTTTCTAGCCTCATATAACCCATGTTTCCAATGATTTTCCAGAGCATCTATTACAATTATCATCACTGGGCCTGAAATAGATGCACCATCACTGGTAATCTTGAGTTATGCTGACGATATTTATATAGTAGATATTTAATTTACAAGATAGATGGGAAGCAGTCAGCAGAAAGAAGAAGAACTAATTCCCTCATTAGGATAACCAGGCAGTTAGGGGAAGACCTTGACATATGGGTAATGATATTAGAAAGTTTCAGAGGCACAGTTATGTAGCAGTTGCAATTAGCATCTAACAAGGAATTAGATTTGTTTATATATGCTTCAAGGGGAAGAAAGATCATGGAGGATATTTTCAAGACACTAATGTGCTGGAAATTGATGAAATATTACATGACATCCTGAAAAAAATAACTTTTCTGGAATTGATGCTCAGGTCTACACAACTGGCCATGCTGAGATCAGAGTAAGCTAACGGAGTTCAGGGTAATTTTCTATACAAATAAGCTTGGAGTACTTGAGGCAATTAACAAGCTTCTGGCTTGATTCAGGATTATAGGGAAAATTGTAATGTGCAATATGCTCATGTGGGAACCCTTAAAAATCATCTCTGTGATTATCAAGTGATAAAGCCATAATCACAATGCTGGCATCCATAAACCTCCTAACTGACTCAGAGGTTTCTGTGAATCTAATATTCTAACTAATTATATTTCTTTCAGAGATCCACATTAAGAACTTGGGGTAAAAAAAAAGTTGGCTTCTATACATAATGGCAAGATATGATGTCATAATGTGAACTATACTGATTCGTGGCTTCAGAGCAGGGTTAACATTCTCCAACTGGGTCTTTAAGGGAAAGCAGACAATTTACTCTTGAGAAAGCTGACTGAATACATGAATACTAATTCTGAATGAGGTCATTTGTAAAATCACAGAGGCTGTAACGTTATGTGCACTCAATTTGCGCTAAAAATGGCTACTTGTACTTCTAGTACTGACTTATATAGACTTGATCATACTCAGGAGAGCATTGAGGATTTCTTGTCTACTATAAACAACAGGAAGCTGTGAACTCATTTTTGCTCATTAGCAACAGTTTTAAATCAGTCAGGAAAAGTATATCTTCAAAATGAGTTAGACAAAAATGCAATTACCTTGTTGTTGTTGTTGTTGTTGTTGTTGTTGTTGTTGTTAGGTGCCATGAGTCAGGTCCAACTCATAGTGACCCTATGAAAAACAGAATGAAACAGTACCCAATACAACCCTTTTTATGTTTAAACCCATTATTGTAGTCACTGTGTCAATCCATCTAGTTGAGGGTCTTCAGTTTTTTGTTGACACACCATTCTCCCAAACATGATGTCCTTCTCCAGAGATTGCTCCTTCCTCACAACATGTCCAAAATATGTAAGACATAGTCTAACCATCCTTGCTTCCAGGGAGCACTTTGGTTGAACTTCTTCTAGGAGTAATTATCCTGTAGTATTGAAAATAACCCAGGGCACACTTTCTATTTCCCATCCTCTGTCATTAACATTCCTATTTAAATAAAATAATACCATGCTTGATTTTTCACTTTGCTAATTGGTTCTAGCCTGCAGCTGTAGCACTGTGGCATCCAATTACCAGATCTCAGAAGCTAAGTAGGGTTGGGTCTGGTTAGTACTTGGATGGGAGACCACCTAGGAACACCAGGTATTGTAGGCTTGGGAGAAGGACCTGGCAACCTACTTCCAAAAAACAATCAGCCATTGAAAACCCTATGAATAGCAGAGAAGCACTAACAACACTGTTTCACCTGTTGTACATAGGGTCACTATGAGTCAGACACCCACTCTATGGCACCTAACGACAAACACAACAAATTGGTTCTAAGCAACAAAGAACTAAACATAGATACCATGTGGACAATAATGAACATAGAGCATCTGTATCCCAACGTACACACACTGCTGCTGTCCCTCCCACCCCTATGCCTCCAGTCAGTCCCTGTTATGGGAACTTAAGATCCCTAGCATGTGGATGCTATGTACTATGGTAAAAAGCCAGCACTAGAGTAGTTTGTATTAAGGTGGTTCCAGAATTATATTGGGAGATAAACTCCCATGGGCATCTCTCAGGAGGCTATGACCCAGGAAATATTAAAATATGTATTATGTTCCTAAAAAGTGACAGGTATATGTAACTTCCCTCCTAAAAAATTGAAGAAAACTATTGTTCTCCAGCCCTTAATGATATAAATCAAGTTGCACTATCTCAGGTTCCTACATAAAGATATTGTTTTCCATTGTTAATACTCAGTATTTGAGATTTAATCTCGATGTATAATAGTTTTCATATATAACATGTTGTTGTTGTTGTTAGGTACCATTGAGTTGGTCTAACTTGTAGCAACCCTACGTACAATGGACGAAACACTATCTGACACTGTGCCATGCCCAGCACTATGTCATTACTTTCCTGCTATTCATAGGGTTTTCAACTGCTTGTTGTTTCTGCAGTGAGCTGCTTGGTCATTCTCCCAGGGCTACAGCACCCAGTATTCCCAAACAGTCTCCCATCTGAGGACTAACTAGGCCCGACCTTGCTTAGCTTCTGAGATCAGACAGGATTGGATGCTAGGTGGTATGTGTATAGACCTTCATATATAACATGTTGTTGTTGTTGTTAGGTGCGGTCAAGTCGGTATCCGACACATAGCGACCCTCTGTACAACAGGGGAAACACTATTGTCAGTGCTTCTCTGCTATTCATAGGGTTTTCAATGGCAGATTGATTTTTGGGAGGGGGCTGCCAGGTCCTTCTTCCAAGCCTACAGCTTCTGGTGTTCCCAGGCGGTCTCCCATCCAGGTACTAACCAGGCCCGACCCTGCTTAGCTTCTGAGATCTGACGGGATCGGATGCCACAGGGCTACAGCTGCAGGCTCGTATATAACATAGTAACATGTAAATAATAGTGTTGGTTACGATAGGATGTACTTTCTCTAAATATTTAAGATGGTCCTAGTACTAATACAACCTGCCAAAGATATACTTATTTCTCAGTTCATCCCTATCATTTGTCTTTGTCTTTCATTGCCTAGGCAATTGCAAGTATTTTGGGTTCTCATAATCTAAGGTTCCAGACTAAGACAGACTAAGGAGAAGGACCCAGCAGCCTACTCCCAAAACTATTAGCCGTTGAGAACCCTATGAATAGCAGAGACATGTTGTCAAATATAGTGGTGGAAAATGAGATCTCCAGGCTGGAAGGCATACAAGAAATGACTGGGGAAGAGTTGCATCATCAAAGTTGAGTTGACCTTAATGATGGGAAAGGAGTAAAGACCTTGGGACTTTGTTTTGCTGATGTAGCACAACTTAAAATTAGGAGAAACACAGTGTCTGCAACAATGGGTCAAATATATAAAGATCCTTTGCATGGCACATGTTGGACAGTATTTCATTATGCTGTATTTAGGGTCACCATGAGTCAGAACTGCCTCTGGGCAGCCTAACACCAACAACATAATCTGAGGGGAGCAGTAGCCTGTAAACCATAGCAACACACACAGCAAGGAAGTCCTCTCTCATTCAGACTCCAGGATTCCTCTGAGAGGAAGGTAAGGAATAGTGCACCAATATGTTATATTGTTGGGGAGAGGGCTAATGAATTTACAGACCTTCTGGAAGTACAGCTCTAGCTCCCTAATTCTGCACTGGGTCAGATGCTATAAAGCCAAATACAGTAGGAAAAGAAAAACTGTTCCTCCGTCTCCCCACAGGGACTGCCAGGCCTGTGATGTCTTATTTTCTGTTCCTTAAGGTCTTTGTTGTGTCCACTTCTGTCTTAATTCTACAAAGATTCCTTCTCCCATTATGAATGACACTCTTACCAACATTTTTGAGTCTTTTTCCAAGAAGTGAGATTATTCTACACAACTGATTGATAACCCATAGTCACCATGTGGCTGTTGATTTTCTTTAGAACTCTATGTAAAATACTGTAAAATTTACTCTATGTAAAATACTTTGTCCTTCATAGGCTAATTCTAATGCTAAATAAAATTGCACAAATTTGCACAATGGTACCAGACTAAGTTCATGGTTTTAAAGCTCTAATTGTTTCTTTATGAAGTCTAGCAATCCAGCTGTTAATATTTTCACTTGATTCCTTGCAGGCCCTTCAGATTAATTCTATCTAAAAACATATTTTGTATTCACCAAACTTGTGTCCCTCCACTTCTTCAAACCAGAAGTCTTGGTGTCATTCTTGGACCTTTTTTTCCTTTCCTTATAGCCCTGGTTCATTCTTCTTCCTATATATCTCTGTGGGCTAGAGTTTAGCTCAGTTGGTAGAGTGCTGCTCTGCACTGTGAGGACCCAGGTTCCATCCCCAGTACTGCAAAAATGGGAGAAGGGCGTGGCAATCCACTCCCAAAACAATCAGCCATTGAAAACCCTGTAAGGGTCATTATGAGTCAGAGGGACTCAATGGCAGCTAACAACAAACAACAAAATATCTCTGTAGAATGCATCCATCAATTTCCATCTCACTACCAATCCTCAGATCACTCTCATGTCTCCCTTAGGCTGTGTAACAGCCACATAACCATCAGTCTTGCTCAAATATTGTGTTTCTCCAATCTTTTTTCAACCTTTGGGAATGATCTTTTGAAAAATCTTTAAAAGATCATATTTAATGGAATCCTATTGTTATAAATTCTAACCTCTTCTCACAGTTTAGGAAGTCCTCAATAGCCTCTCTTCCCATATTTCCAGTTTCATGGTTTCCTATTATTTCTTCACTCGCTAACCCAGAGCCTCTACTCCAAGCACACTGCTCCCCAAATGATACCTACACTCAACTTTTATTTCCAGGTTTCACACAAGACTTTTCCTTCTGTCTTTGAAAAATTACATTCAGTACCACTACTTCTTGCTCTCTTATATCTTCATCAATCTTTTTGAGTGTTTAAAATTTTTTCATTCCTTCCTTCCCCTGGGAAGCCCTGAGTGGCTGAAGAGCCCCATTATGCATGATCTGATATCACAAGTAGGGCATGTAATCATATCTGTCTCCACCCAAACTCTCAAGTCCTTCCTTCCTTCCCATCACCACTGCACCACATCACCATCTAATTCAACATGTTGTCTCTTCTGCATACCTTCCAAATTTATGCCAATTTATTCTATATCAGAGGCTCATGTACCACCTGAGATCTTCTTGGCCTCATTTATCTCTTCTAGATTTTCTTGGATTCTAAACTTCTACATGCAAATATAACTTAACAATGCCTCTCTTTCTTCCATCCCTGCATTTCTGGTCTATTCACCCAGAGATTTGTTATTTATGACACCTAGGACCTAGGTGAGCACCCTTTCCAACCTTGTGCAGCCTAGATACTCAGGGAACTCAGCATACCATGAGCCAGTGCACACTTATTTCCCTTTTTTGTCCTTCATAGGCTAATTCTAAGATGCAAATTACTCAACTTGTTTGCAGTGAATTTGCACAGACTTAGTAATCAGTTGCATTTAGCAGTGACTCAGCTGAGTAAGACAATCTCACAGTTGTTCTCCACCTTCTATCATTCCATCATTCCTATTGTCCCTTACTCTTACTCCCTAAATAAAAAACAAAATGTGCTTTGCTTTCTCCACCTAAGCCACATTATATTTCTTCTCTTCACTTCTAACTCTCTACTATCATCTCTTGTTTGGATTTACTGTACTTTTCTCCTAATGATATTTCTAATTTCAATCAAAATCAAAAATCTATGTACTTCATATGTTTGCTTTAAAATCCTCAAAGAGTTTTTCATCTCTCTTAGAATAAAATACTAATTGCTTACCAGGCCTTGCATAGATTTAGAGAAACTGGCTTTGTCCAATCCTTCAATGCTATTCTATATAACACATATAAAAAATATGAAGTAAGAATCTAATTTCATTGTATTTTATCTTATTTTTATATTACTTGTGAATTCCAATTATTCTAACATATACCCTTTTCCCAACTAATTTGAAATCCTACTTCTAGCATATACAAGATTACAAAACTTTTGTGTCTCTGATGCTTCTTTTCCTTTTCTGTATTCAATTGCAGTTCTCTTTATCATTCATGCCATTTTTTAATGGGTTCAGAATGTACACATCTCAGATTAGATACTGTTAATGCTCTCCCCACCATTGCAGCACACAGACCATATTTCCCAATGTCCTTGCAGTTTAATAAAGCCATATGCTTAAGTGTGGCCCAAGTATTGAGAGGTATTGACACTTATCACTTCCAAGTCAAAGAAGGTAAGAGTAGACATGTGATCTCCCTCATTTGAAGAGTTTCTGTCTCCTCCTAAGAACATGCAAGCCTCATATTTAGATAGCAGAGCAAGCAACTCAGAAAACCAAATTATCTCACAAACAAATCCTCCTGACAAGCTGGCTGGAGGACAAGTTTGTCAGGTGGTGAGTAGCTGTGGCAAAATACCTGACAGAAACAAACTTATGGAAGGATGACTTACTTGGGTTCACAGAGAATTTCAATCCATAGAGGCAGGAAGGCAGGGCAATGGGGCAGGCAGCAGAACTTGTGACAGAGAACCTCATGTCATAGCTACTGGAACTCAGGGGCCACATAAAATCTACAAAGGCACATCCCTGGTGATCTACTTCTGCCATGTTAGGCCCTAACCTCCCAAAGTTCCATAGCCTTCACAGACCAGGCCACCAGCTAGGGACCAAGATTTAAACACATGAGCTTTGGGGGACATTTTAGATTCAAACCATAAGAGCAACTGACTTGAGAGCACAAGAAATTTTTTCTTGGAAGGCAGACTTAATGAACTTAATGCTTAGGGAATTTGTAGCTTTAAGCAAAGCATGGTAGTGTGTGTTGGTTGCTATATTTGTCAAAGAATTACATGAGAAAGAATTCAGGAATGATTTGCAAATGGAAATGAATGAAAAGAAAGTCCAGAAATTCAAGACCTTACAATGTTGGAAAAGTGAAATCTTCCCTGTGTTACACACAATAAAATGTAAGATTGGGAAAAATAAAACTTGAGGGAAAATAGTCACTGAAACTTTTCAATTGAATAAAATTAAGGACAAAGATGAGAACAAAAAATTATTCACTCCTCAGAGGTCTGGTATCTGCTTTTGGTACTCATTACTGGATATGTGTGAGAGAGAATAACTGGAGAAAATTGCTTTGGAAAAGAACTCTAGGGTGATGATTGGCATATGGAATTGATTTCAATTAAATAAAAATGAAAACTCATAAGTATTAAGAGAGGTACTAAAAGCTTAATTGAAAAGTACATTTGACAATGGTCCAAGACTATTAAGACAATAGTCTTAAATATAAGACTTAAAATAATCTTTAAGCATCCAACTTTCTATCTACAGGAAGGAGGATGAGAAAGAAATACAACTCTACAGTAAACCATATTTTATAAGCGCATTTCAGATATGGTCAATGAGAATAAAATAATTGAAGCAACTCTCATAGGGCAGAGACAGGGACTGAAGAAAGCAGTGGATAGGGGAGCTCCTTCAGAGATCAGATTGGGGCCTAATAAAGGAATATGCCCCAACCTTTAAGTCACAGCATCCTTACAATGCCTATCATCAGGATTTCAGATTAACTGCACACCAGAAACTGCTGTATACTTTCTATTCTCCTCACTTCCGAGTGGCAGTATTTATTATACTTAACCAAAACTCATTCCACCATCATAAATTATGTTTTAATGTTGGGGGACTTTTATATTATAGTCTATGGATCAAGAGAAGGTATTCATGGATCTAATAGTGGAACTACTTTGCATCTTCCAAAGATCCTAGACTTAGACCATGGTTCTGTGACTAGGAAATCTGAGTTTTTTCAATTAAAGATGGTGGGTTTGGGAAAGAATGAGCTGACAATCTGGTGACAAGAGAGCTAAACCATGGTAGACATTATCAGTGCTCACAGTATTTGGCTGGCCTCTTTCCAAGCAAGTGAAACATAATGCTTCTAAGCCTCTTAAAATTAGATGAAGCTGACTCTGCTCTGCTTTCTGTCCACCATGAGATAAGTAGCCTCTGCCCCATGCTACTGTTAGTATAATATTTTGCTCATTATGGGCCCAGAATTAATACAGCCGAAGACTGTGGACTGAAGTCTCTAAAATTCTGAACTAAATAAAATTCTTCCTCTCTTAAAAAAATGAAATGTAATAGGTGAGGCTAATTAGCCAATTCTAGCTGATGGTCTGAGAGAAGTGACATAGGTCAATTCTGACATGAAGTAGAGATGAAACAGGTATAGGCATTCCATGCCCTTTCTTCTGTTACAATAGACAACATGAGCCCCTCATGAAGAGTTCTAGAACCAAGTGATTAGAGCAGTCTAAATCATATCTGAGTTATTATTTGGAAAAGAGTTAAGTTGAAGAGTTACCTACAACACAATGAGCAAGAATAACAAATAGACTTTTATTTTTTAATCCAAAGAATAACCTACCTTATTCATAATATAGATTTTAATTAAATTATACATATTTTTCAAAACCTGAATTATCATTCAAAATTATTTTCCCTCCACATTTTAAGGCTGTAAGCCCATTATATTTTGACAGCTTGTTATTTTGTTTAGGTTACCTTTGAGTCAGGTCTGACTCATAGCAACCCTTGTAGAGTTTTCAATGAGTGACTGAGTTTTTTGTAGAGTTTTCAATGAGTGACAATGAGTAGAGTTTTGGGAAGTGGAATGCCACATCCTTTTCCATTTTTGTTGTAGCGGGGATCAAACCCAGGTCCTTGGAAAGTGCAGAGCAGTGTTCTACCAACTGAGCTAAACCCCAGGCCATTTTGACATCTACTATTACTGATTAGAAGTGTGCTACCAAATTTTTCCTAATAGGCAATTTTTTCTAATATTTTTATAATAATTTTGTCTTTGATGTCATATTTTACCATGCCTCTGTGATATTTTTTCTGAGATTTTTTCTAACTTTTTTCTGCTTAAGACTCTGAACTTCTTCAATTTCAGAACTTATGTTTTTCTTCAACTTTGAAAAATTTCTGACTGTGACAAATTAAAATTTTGTCTACTGGACACATATTGGCTCTCCTTCTGGCTTCTATATTCTCTAACTAAAATTTTAATGTTTTACATCCTTTTGTCTCTCAGTGGTACATTCTGAGTTTGTCAGATTTACTGTCCAGTTCAAAAATACTCTCTTTAGCTATGTCTGGTTGACTACTCAATCTTTGCATTCAGAATTTTTTATATAAATAGACTTATTTGGGTGCTTTTCAAATTTTCTTTTTCTTGTTATACATTTTGGTTTCTATCTATGATGTCTATTCTTCCTTTTTTCTTTTTGGACAGTTTAAACAAACTGTAAATTTTCTTCGAAATGATTTTGTTATTTCTATTTCTAAGCATCTAAATTCTTCCACTTACAGATCTGTAACTCTCCCACACTGCTTCATTCTTTGTGAGTAAATCAGTTGCACTCTGAGTTCACCTTTACCCCATCACTCTGCATTGCTTCTGGAGAAAGTCACATATGCTCTGGACTGTGTAACTGCCTCTCATAGCAGCTACCTACTCAGCACTGCAAGTCCAGGCTGTTTCACTTGGCTTTTGATTTCTTTGCTCCACACATGCATCTGATATAACTCTGGAGTTTTAATTTTTCAAAAGATTTCCCCCATTGATAAGCAAATTTGAAGGTAAACTTTCTTGCTGATTCCCAGAGGTTATGGATGGTGACTTTCTGGTGTTTATTTCAGTAATGTGGCAGTCCTTGATGATTCTGGCTCTAGGCAAGAAGCCTAGTGCTGGTTTCTTGCATTTGAAATCTATGCACAATCAGTACTCCTTCTCTGGGTATCTAAAATACAGAGCCAAGATGCTAGTAACTCAATATATTCTCAATAACCCCTTGGCAGCAACCCCTGCTCACAGGTGTAAGGTGTGTTTTCTTCATTTTTGCCTCATGGTGATTTATCTCTGTTAGTTTTGAGTTTGGCTATATTTTCAAATACTCTTTGGTTTATTTTCTCCATTATTCATTTGTATGGGGACCAGTTTTCACCTTTTGATTTATATCTTATAAAATCTAAAATTTAATCTTCATAACATTTTAATTGAGACTGAACTACAAATATAAAACAGAAAGACTAGACATCTATCATATCCAAGAGAATGTCATAGGTTTGAATTTACATGATATTTCTTCTATGTTCTCAACATACCAATAAGCCTTTGAGGCTTAGTTTGTGAAAAGAAAAACTCAGAATATCTGTCATTAGCCTTATTCCTAAGATTTTTTTTTCAGTATTTGGTGGTTGAACCCAGGGCCTTGCACATACTTTATAAGTGCTCTAACATTGGACTGTACCCCCAGCTCATTTTTTACTTTTCATTTTGAGACAGGGTTTTGCTCATTTATGCAGGCTGCTTCTAACCTTGAACTCTTGATCCATGTGCCTCCACCTCCTGAGTTGCTGGATAACAAGTGTGCACTACCAACCTTTGCCTGAGAATATTTTTTTAATTACATTTTCTACCTTTTTATGGGTGATGTACAATACTTGTATTATCTTAGTAAATGCTCCATTATTAGATTTATACTTTTATCCCATTGTTGTTATTAGGTGCTCTGAAGTTGAGTCCAACTTATAGTGACCCTATTTACAACAGAATGAAACACTACCAACACTGTGCTATGCACACAATCTTTTTATATTTGAGCCCATTGTTGCAGTCATTGTATTTTTTCTCATTTTGAGTAGTGCTACATGAGCAAATGGAGGTCACAGGGGCTTTACTTCATTCCCATCATTAAGGTCAACTCTACTTGGATGAGGCAACTCTTCCTTAGTCATCTTTTGAGTGCCTTCCAGCCTGGGGCAGAGGGCTGATTTTCCTGCTCTATATTTGACAGTATCTCACTGCTATTCATAGGATTTTCAATGGCAAATTGTTTCCTGAGTGAGTTTCCAAGTCCTTCTCCCTAGTCTGTCTTAGTCTAAAAGCTCAGCTAAAACCTATCCACCATGAGTGACCCTGCTAGTATCTGAAATACCAGTGGTATAGTTTTCATCATCACAGCAACACTCAAGCCCCCACAGCATGACAAGCTGAGGGACATGTGGGGGCCTTATTCCATTAGCAATCCATTATAATAGTCCAATTGGAAGAAGAAGAGTATTGAAATAGAATGATAATGATGGGAATGAGGAAAAATCTCAGATGTAGGAGATGTTTTTAAATTATGATTTAGTGGACTCAATGGACAGATGTGAGGATACCACAGACAGGCTTAGCAAGGATGACATCTATGTTTCTGCTTTGATGGTGGTACCAGCGGTTGAGAGAGAAAAATGATAAATGTGCGGGTATGCAGTAAGAATGGGAGGAACAAAAGTTTAGTTCCATAATAAATTTACACTAAATTTCTTTTTCTTATTAAATAATGTATTGTTTCACTGAAGGAAGGTACTTTGTAGTAAGGCACATCTTTGTGGAAACAGATGAGTTATAACTAAGGACTGAGATAGTTATTGGAATCTCCTCACCCAGAAAGTGTCTTGATGTGGTCAAGAGGTCCAAAGCAGCTTCTTTTCATGCATCTATAGGAAAGGTATTGAGAGTACATTTAGAACATCCCACTTCTCCATCTGTTCTGCCACAACTACTACACCCTTTAGTGATGAGAAAATAAAATCTATCTTTCTGTGTTTGCATCCTGCAGAGCAGGAGACTTATCAAAAATAAAATGTCCAATTGCTTGAAGTATTCTAAATACATTTGGCAGTGGAAAAATTTCCTTCTCAGTAGCACTCCAACATCTTCATGCTGGAGTCATCAGCACTGTCATTAGCATCTTAATTTAGCTGTGGGTACTTTGTGTTGTGAAGTAGATGGAGTGCTTTTCGGAAGGTTTTTGCTGGATTGTCTGGCTGTGATAGAGTGCTGAAAGATAGCCTGAAGCACTTCTAGTCCAAAGTTGTGCACACCCCCAATGAGAAAGGAACAATTTCATTGCCAGACAAATATGTCTGAAAGACTAACAAGCTAGAGATAGCTATTATCAAGGCAAAAGAGCCACCTATGTGACAGCATGACTGACACGTAGGCTAACTATGCTCTCCTCCGCCTTTGCCTGCAAACGTGAACTCACATGCAGGCACACTCTACCAATTGGCTCAAATAAAAAACAATATGGAATTTATGTGTTTGTAACTTCAGAGCTGGTTTCTTTCCAGGCTATGAGAGTATATCAAGTTGCACCAAAAATGAACCAACAGAAACAAAATCAACTCCATTGGGAAGAAGAAAAGCCCATATTGTTGTATTGGTTGTTTTATCACGCTCTGTTCCTACAAAAAGACAAAATAATCACAAACAACAACAAAAACCCCATGGATCTACAAAACTTAAAGCCTTCTCTGCTCCGAAAAGAGAGGCACCATGGGAAAGGCAAAGATGAAAACTTTCCCCAAAATAATGTGCTTTAGGAATGCAAGAACTTTTGGAAAAGATACGAATGTCTTAATTAATTAGTTCTACAAATATTGATGACTGACTACAAATGAGGCTTTTGTATCCCCAACCGAAAAAAAACTGAGAATTGCATGTGTGGTTGAGTTTAGGTATGCTTGGCCAGTCATTGGCAAACTTGCTGAATTATACTTTTAGTGTATTCCACCTCTTTTTCTTTCATATTACTTCTTATTTTTTTCTTATTTTCCTTTTTTTCTCCATGTACTCATTTATATTCAAAGTCTCTTCTTGTACAAAAGCTGTGACAACACTCAATGACCTGTTTAAATGGCCTATTTGTTGTTGTTGTTGTTGTTGTTGTTGTTAGGTGCCATCGAGTCTGTGTCTGACTCATAGTGACCCTATGTATAACAGGCAAAACACTATTGTCAGTGCTTCCCTGCTATTCATAGGGTTTTCAATGGCTGATTGTTATTGTTTTATTTGTTTTGTTTTGTTTTTGCTGTACTGGGGGTTGAACCCAGAGCCTCGTGTCTGCATGCTCTGCAAGGGCTGAACCATTGTGCTGCCCCCAGCCCATTTTTTTTTACTTTTTTGAGACAGGGTCTCCCTAAGTTACATAGACTGCCTCTGGTTTCGAACTTGTGATCCTCCTGCCTCCACCTTCTAAATGGCTGATTGTTTTTTGAGAGTGGGTTGCGGGGTCCTTTTCCCAAGCCTACAGCACCTGGTGTTCCCAGGCAGTCTCCCATTCAAGTACTAACCAAGTCTAACCCTGCTTAGCTTCTGAGATCTGACAGAACCAGATGACACAGTGGTACAGCTGCAGGTAAATGGCCTATTTAAAATAACTTAAATAGGACAAGAAAGCATATTTCATATGGCCATAAAAGTATACACTTAAACAAAAAGCTTATGGTGAGAAATAGATAGATATATACACAGATGGGGCTGGGATTTAGCTCAGTTGGTAGAGCACTGCTCTGCAGTCTCTGAGGTCCCGAGTTTGATTCCTAGCACTGCAAAAATGGGAGAAAGATGTGGCAATCCACTCCTGAGGTAATCCTGAAACAATCAGTCATTGAAAACCATGTAAGGGTCTCTATGAGTCAGACACCTACTCAGTGGCACCTAAAAGCAACAACATAGATATAGATAGATGACAGATAGATAGATAGATAGATAGATAGATAGATAGATAGATAGATATGTAAAAAAAACTCAAATAAAACAGGAATTGCTAATATCAATAATGTTTTAATGTTTTTTATATTCCCTACTTGTTTCTTTCTAATAAATTTTATGGATAGCTGAGAAAGTAAAAGTAGTAACATGCAATTCTAATTATTTCATGTGTCCCATGAGAACTTTTCAATATTTTTTAATGACCTGGGAATAAAAAGTTGAATCCTTAAAATAGCCTTCCAAGCTTTTTGCATGATTTCCTATGCCATCTAGTGCCCCTTTCCTATGAGCTCCATAAGCATTAATATATTTGGCCTTCTTTTAGTTATTAGAGAGTTGAACTTTCTGCATCAAGAGATTCTGTGTCCCTTGCCTGCAATGGCTTGCTGTCCCATCTACTCCTACAATGCTCAAAGCCATGCCCTACACACACACACACACATACACACACACACACACACACTCTTTCTGCCCCTCTCATGCTGTGCTAAATTCATCTTTCAGGTCTCCATTCAAAATACCAATTCCTTGGAGAAATAATTACTCTTCCTTCTCCTTCACCATTATTTTCTCTCACATAATGCTATGACTTTTCCCCCACAAGGCTTTTCACATGTGGTTATTGCATTTGTTCATGTAATTAATATTTAATTTCTTTCTCCTCTCTGCATATTAACTGGAATGGGGGTAAGAACCATGTTTGTTTTGTTCAATATTGTCTGCCTAGCTTCCAACCTGGTGTATAGTAGGTGTTCTATAAGTATTTATTGAATGAACTAATTGCTAGAATAATTAAAATCAGTAAAAATGAGAACAAAAACATGTTGATCATAAAGTTAACATAGTATCTGAAATTAGGCCAAATTATCTCTCGGTTTCCTGGCAAATAGGAAGAAAATAGGAAGTTCATCAAATGTCATTATATAAGAGGAAATCAAACCATTTTTGAGACAATAAAATATTTCCTATCAAGAAATATTTTTAAAAGTTTTCTTGAAGAGACAGCCAAGAAATATTAAAAAGTTTTCTTGAGGAGATAATGTCCCTTCACAGTACTGAATACAGGTTGTAACTATAAATGTGCGTGATCACTCTTGTGTGTCTTACATTTGATGCCAAGCTTCTCAAAGTCATGAACTTTATCAGTTTTGCCCACCATAACATCCCAGTGCATAACACAGCACTTGAAGTACTTGGAGGCACAGCAAATATACCCTCCTTTATTAACCTATTTATTCTTCCATTCAATAAATATTTATTGAGCAGTTATTGTCTGTGTAGTACTCTCTAAGATGCTAAAAATACACTATGAGTGAAGGATGGAGATAGTATACCTTGACATTTTATAACAAATTCCACATGACTATTTTGGGGTTCTACCGTTTGGTTTTGTTTTGGGGTTTTGGTTAGAGTTGCTGCTGCTGCTGCTGCTACTGCTATTGATACTGGTAAAATATGAAGGGAAATATTAAAACAAGGCAGAACTATGTACTAAGATAACAAAAGCTTTCCAAACATTTCACTTATGTTCAGAGGTTCAATGTGTTTTAGGGATAACTCTAGTAGTGTTTTTAATGGAGTCAAACCCACGTGGTTTGTATATTTTTTGTTTAATTTTCGGCATTTTGTTTCTCTTTCTGAGAACTTAACTTGAAATACTACAGAGCCAATAATCCTATAAAATGCATCCGCAAATGCTGTGTAGTTTTATATACATTCACAACATACTTTTTCTGACTTCTAGATAATTTATTTTGTAATACATTACTGCACAGTTGTAATATTTATGTATCTCTTTGAGTTATGTATAAAGAAATAATTAATTAAAAAAGAATGTGAAATAACCAAAGGAGAAAGGGGAGTGAAGGTCCTTCAATGCCACTTCTCTTTGCTGGCTTTTTGTCAGAACATGTAGGCAAAAACACTCAAGCCTGGACTTGCTGATGACAGCTAGTAGTACTGAGTTCCATGCTCATTCTTTTCCTAAAATATTCAGCAGGATGAAGCCACTTCACCAAATTATATTTTCTTTATAGAAGCAGATAGTGGAGATCCAAGCTATTTTTATACCCTCTTTCAAGTAAATCTAGGTTTCCCAGAATCCGGGCTGTATGTGGTTGTTTTCATTTGAAGCCCTTTCCAGCTAGTCACTCTACAGGAAGGACAGAAGAGTAATGGAAGCATCAAATATAAAACCCACTTCCAGGAGTGGGAAGGATATAAGGGTGGGCTCACCTCTCCTACTTGATTTTCTCATGAAATGTGTATAGACTTAGGGAGCCCATGGCTAAAATAAGGCTTTATATTTTCTCTCAGCAATGTTTATCCTCAGAAATATATTTTAAACACAGACTCCTCCTTTGTCAGAAAATATTAAGATGGAAATTTATCTAGATAAAGATATTAGAAAATTTTCTGTGCCATTTTAACATTACTTCAATTTAGCCTAGAGGACATATTTTAAGTGAAGTAAATCAGGCACAGAAATACAAAGACTGCATAATCTTACTTATATATGGAGTCTGAAATTGCCAATCTCATAGAAATAGAGAGTATAATAGTGGTTACTAAAGGCTGAGGAAGTTAGAGAGAAAGGGGTTGGGGAGAGATTGGTTAATGGGTACAAAATTACAGCAAGAGGGAGCAGTAAGTTCTAGTCTACTATACATAGACATGTTATAGCTAATAATGTTCTATGTTTCAAAATAGATTGAAAAGAGGATTTTACCACAAGAAAGTGATAAACTGAGATGATGGATGAGCTAAATATCCTCATTTGATCATTACACAATGGACATATGTATCAAAACATCTCTCGGTATCCCATAAATATGTACAATTACTAAAGCGTCGATTAAAAATAAAAAATAAAAATAAAATTAGTTCAGCTTCATTTCAGCTCCAGTTATTCTCAAGATGTTAAATCAACTTGGACATTTGAAAAAATAATACAGAATAAAGCAAGCTTTTTTTAGCAAGCAGGAAAGAATATCAAAAGGGAGAAACCAAAAGACTTTTAAAAACAAAACATAAAATTTCATATCCTGCTTTCACTGAAATAGTCCAAATGACAAAACCAAATCACTGTTACTCTCATTGAAATAGCTCAGCAACACCTAAAGCAAATGAGTCTCACACTTGTTTTTGTATCACTTATCTCAGATTTGCCTTTTCAGGAACATTTCTGAAAGGAGAAATAATGTCAGTGATAGTTTCATCTCATATTCTAGGAAAATAGAGCAGAAAATTACCTACCCCTTGTGCATTGGATGTAGAACTGCCTAAATTATTCAAACAAACCACAGCACCTATGCTTGCACTGACTTTTGAATGATTCTCTTTGATAGAAGATACTTCTCTATAGTGTAAACTCAGCTCTAATCTTTACTGCTCATCATTTCTCAGAATGTTCTACTCTGTAATTGTTGTCTATCATAGAACTGTCAAAGCCCTAGTTGATTTCTTGACTACCAGAATGAGGACGCTTATATCATCTCTACTTTCAATGGCTTTACCTATACAAGGGAATTAGTGCCATTCATTCATTTAATCACTCAAAAACATTTGTGTCACAACAGAGCTAAATATACAGGATAAAGAGACAAAAGACATAGTTCTTCAGTTCAAGAATGTCACCACTTACTAGTTATAGATAAATAAAGAGATAATTACTATATAGACATACAAAACAATTACAAAAACATGCATGCATGCAAGCACATGCACACACATTTGCATAGTGAGATAGAGATTAGCACAGATCACTAGTTAAGCACATATAAAAAGTTCCTAACTAACATTGAAAGAAAATCAATCAAACCTTGGTAGACAGCATACTTGTGCTGGGTCTCAATCAAGGGCAATTTTGTCCCTGAGGACATTTGACATTATCTGAAGATGTTTTTGTTTATCACAACTAGTAGCTTGCTACTGGTACCTAGTGGGCAGAAGGAAGAAATGCTGCTAAACATCCTACAATGCACAAGGCAGCTCCCCACAAGAGAAAATTATGTAGCCCAAAATGTCAATAGCTCCAAAATTGACAAACCTTATTGCAACAATGGGAATAACATTCAGATTTGTTTAATAACAAAAGGGTTCTTAGCTAGGCATAATGGCACATGCCTATAGTCCCAGCATTTGGAAGAGTAAAGCAGAGATTGCAACTTTGAGCAAGATCTTGCCTTAAAAACCAAAACAGAAAAAGAAAAAAGAAAGGGAAATATTCACATATTGGAATAGTCTAGGAGTATATTTATTTACGGGATGAATAAATGTTGAGAGCCTACTAGGTGGTGGGTGATATTACAGGAACAGAGCATAAAATATGAACAAAATAGAGAAAACATCTGCCTTCAGAGAACACATATCTTATTGGAAGGAGATAAAAAGTAAACTAATAATAAATACATAAAATATATAATATGGCAAATAATGAAATAGTTAGGGAGCAAAACAAAACAGAGTAATGGTCAGAAGTAATGTCCTAAACCTAACTGTTATTGGGTGTGAGGTCAGAGATCAGAGAAGTAGTTGCTATTTTATTAAGGTGGTCAGAAAAGGTCTCATTTATCTTCTGACTGGTGAGGACTTAAAAGAATTAAGGGAGAAAGCCATGTGACTCTGTGATGGAAGCATCCATGCAGACGGTACTGCATGTGCAAAGGCCTCAGAAGGAAGGGGCCACTGGTATGTTGAAGAAATAACAGCGGGCCTGTTTAGCTAGAGTGAAAGTGGATGACAGAGTGGAAGGAAATGATCTTGAGGTTGGAGGGGGAGCTGGTTCACATGGGTATTATATTCAAATGAATCTTACCATGAGTGAAATGGAAAAGTTTTGAGCAGAGGATAACTTAATGAGAAGGTTTGTGGTAAAGAATGATCCAGTTGGAAATCTGATTAACAGGCTCTTCTGTTGAGAAGAAATGGTAGAAGTGGAAGTCAAATAGGACTCTAAGATAATAATCAAGTCAAAAGTTGACACTGGCTTGAACCAAGTGGTGGGATGAATGGTGTAAGAGTAGGAGAGGCAGGATATATTGTTAAAGTAGAGTTGATAAAATATATCAATGGAACGAATCTGGTGTAAGAGAGAAGGTGATGATGATTCCGAGGAATTCTGCTTCATGATCAAGTATAAGGGCTCTCAGATGGAAAAATCTTGACATGTGTAGGAAACAGAATGGACAGTGAGATATCAGACTATAGTATGAAGGGAAGAATAGTAGTAGAATAGTAGTATAGTAGAAGGGAAGATAAGAGGCATCAGGGCTAGCTTCATCAAGTAGGGGCTAGAAGGCCAAAATAAGATTATTTTAGGTATGATGGTTAGCCTTGATTGTTGACTTGATTGAGGGAGATCCAGGAGATTCGTAAAGCACACTTCCAGTTATGTCTATGAGGTGTTTCCAGAGACGATTGGCATGTGGGACAGCAAATGAGGGGGAAAGACCTCCCTTGAATGTGGAAAACATCATCTAATAGGTCAAAGGCCTAGATGGAATAAAAATGGAGAAAGAGAAAGGCATCAGTGTATGCAAGCTTCATTCTTCCTCAACAAGTACTTCTATCGCTGCTGCTGTGGTTCACTGACATAAGACTCCAGCTTCTTTAGCCTTTCAACATGGACTCACACCAGAAACTCTCCAGGGTTCTTCCAGGCCTTCATCCCTCTGGGACTTCATCACTTGTCCCCTCTGCCATGTTCTGAGGCCTCTGCAGCTGACTGAATCAGCTACCAGTTCTCTGGCTCTCCAGTGTGAAGACAGCCATTATACTACCATTCACCTCCAGTTGTGTAAGACAATTTAATACATCCTCTTTTATAATTATATATATTCTGTTCCGTTACTCTAGAGAATTCTGACTAATACAGTAGTGATGCAAAGGAGGCATCACAGCATAAAATACAGAAGGATATTACCTTTGGAACTATGTGGCAACACTGCAAGGCACATAGGAAAAAGCACAGTATACCTAGTGTAGAAGGCTTTGCACCACCCCCAGCTTCAGGCAACCATTGGAGGTCTTGGAACACATTCTCCGTGGATAAGAAGAAACTGGTATCTTTTAAAAATTGTTGTTGTTTTTCGGTGCTGTGAGTCAGCTCCAACTCATAGCAACCCTATGTGCAACAGAACAAAACACTCCCTGACACTGTGCCATACCCAGCACTATGTCAGTGCTTCTCTGCCATTCATTGAGGTTTCAATGGCAGATTGTTTTGAGATTGTATCAGGAATGGGATGCCAGGTCCTTCTCCCATGTATGTGGTGCTAAGAATAGAACTCAGAGAGCACAGAGCAGCATTTAACCAACTAAGCCCTTAAAAATTGTTATTATTTTTGTTGTTGATGCTGCTGTTGTTATTGTTGTTAGGTGCTATCCAGTTGAGTCCTACTTATACTGACCTTCATATAGTTTTCAATGGTTAATTGTTTCAGGATTCTTTTGGGAGTGGGCTGCCACATTCTTCTCCCATTTTTGCAGTGCTAGGGATCAAACCTAGGGCCTCAGAAAATGCAAAGCAGCACTCTACCAACTGAGCTAAACCCCTAAAACCTGTTAGATGATATTTTCCCCCCACCATACCGGGCTTGAACTCAGGGTCTTGCACACGCTAGATAAGTGCCTCTATCACTGAGATGCACTCCATGTCCCTTTTTTATTTTTTAATCATAGACAAGTTCTCAATAAATGTTGTAGGCTGCCTCTGGCCTTGAACTTCCAACCTTTTAGCCTCCTCTCAAGTTGCTGAGATTAGAGGTAGGTGCCACAGACCAGCTGCAGCCTAGATAGAATCCAGGGTTTCCCGAAGGTGGAAGAGGAGTTGGCAGTGGGTAACAGACACAGCAGCATGGAGGCAGTGTGAATCTGTTCCGTTTATTTCCAGATAGCCCAGCCTTTTTATACAGAATTACAATTCACTAAATCTTATGAAAGCCTGCAGCTATTGCCCTGTGGCATCATATCCCATCAAATCCCAGAAGCTAAGCAGGGTCGGGCCTGGTCAGTACCTGGATGGGAGACCACCTGGGAACACCAGAAGCTGTAGGCTTGGGAGAAGGACCTGGCAACCCCCTCCCAAAAAAAATCAGTCTGCCATTGAAAACCCTATGAACAGCAGAGAAGCACTGACAATAGTGTTTCCCTGTTGTACAGAGGGTCGCTATGAGTTGGATACCGACTCGATGGCACCTAACAACAACAACAAAATCTTATGAAAGGTCAGAAAAAAGACAAGGAAGTTGGTAGCATTGATGGATTACATCAAAGTTTTGTCACATGAGTGTCAGGTGGGTGATCAAAGTGGAAGAGGAACTCAGAGACAAATTGTGTTTACTTTAAAGAAATAAACCAAGATGACCTGAGCATCTACATCTCCTGTAACAATTAACTATTCTTAACTTCATGCAGGAATTTAGGGTGGTTAATTGTCACCTGTGTGTCACCCCATTGAGTCCATTGTTATGAAAAATGGGTACTTTATCTTGTCAAAATGATTGGCTTACTGTAGAGCTATGGGTACAAAGACTTTTGTTTAAGGAGTTTATGATGTTGGAGGGAATTCACCCCCCCACACTCAAGAAAGCCTGAGGCTAGTCAACTCCCAATCTGAATTAGCATTGCCCACAGAGCCAGAAGATTTTAAATGACCAATTAAAATTTAAGAAAAAGAAAAGATGGGGTTCCAAGTCCTTTTCCATGAAGAGACCTTTTTGGAGGTACTATTCCCCTTTTGGCAGACTTTCCCTCCAAGGCTAGGAGTACTCCTCCCCTTTTGGTGGATTTTCCTTCCAATGCCTTAAAGATACTCTTCCTCATGTGGGGACTGTCTACCCATTATGAGTGGATCTGGATCCAGCAGGTAAGCCCCACAGCACTCAGCGATGATAGTCTACTTTGAAATGCTGGCATTTTTTAGTTTATAATTATCTACTTTCTGCTTTCTTCTGCAAATTAAAAGTTACTAAAACCTAATTTCCCAAATCCCTATTTGGAACCCGGATTGTCTTTAGAGGATCTTTCCCCCCAGGTAGGGAAGAAACCCAGTGAGCTGAAGCCAGGTGACTTGACTTGCAAAGCCTCATCAGGACAGTACATCAGGTATGAGCACTCTCATGCCTGAAGTTGCTGCAGGCTACTCAGGAAGTTCACCAGAGCTCCTGCATCTTCCATGTCCTGCTCCAAAAAATAACCATGTGGCCAGTCTTACCAAAATCTCTCTAGGGTCTGCATCATCACTGCAAACTGAGTGATCCCTCAGTGTGCCATTCCCTCATTCCTCAGTCTAAACAAGCCTCAAGCCCATTGTCTAGGAAGCTTTCTGATTAGCTGCTCTTGAGACTCAAAAACTGGTCTGCTTTAACTATTAGTCTTTGTTTCCCTTTTATCTCCACAGGAATTCCCCTCACTAAATACCTGATTGCGCACAGGCAATATCTTCTACAGCCAAGACTCTGCAGATGGTTCTATAATAGAAATGTGTGAACAGGCCGACACAGATTAGCTTTCTTCCTTCCTTGGTGAATGGGATGGATGCTTTTCTTGGATAAAGGGAGGACTGACCAAGAGCCTTAACTTTTTCCTCAGTTTGACTAAACTTACCCAGGCTTCTTCCTGCCTCAGAGTTTTAAACTTCATTCTTCTAAGTGCATTTTCTTTAGAAAATTTGTATTTATAAATTCTTTCTCTGCCCTTTTGAGATGTAAATACTTTTTAAAAATCTCTTCCCTGTTTTACAATCTAATAATGTCTTTCTTGAAGACCTGGGAAACATGGCTTTGAAAAGTAATCATCCAGGAAGAGAGTACCCACCCATATCTCCCATTTTCTGCTGGAGAGTAGGAGTCTATTGGTCAGGTGACTTACTCCAAGCTGTAAACCTACCTGCTCTTATGAAGATAGGGGAAAGTTTATCTTTCCTTTGGGAAAGCCAAGTTGCAAACTCAGCCTAAGACTGGCCTATTGCAGCTCTTTGTTGCAGCAAAATTGAGCTCATAGTTCTGGACTCTATCCTATTGTAGTAACCTTGAATAAAGTATTCCTTGCCTGTTTAAAAGTGTGCAGTGCAGGTTTTTCCTTTGACAGTGTTGACCCTGATCTATTAGAATGAACCTAATAGTTACGATAAACCAAATGGATTAGGCCAATTCATAGCAATCTGAACAATCTTGGATAAGAAACTCTCTCTAGCCCTCAGTCTACTTTCTCTTTCATTTGTGGATAGTATCATGGGATTTTTGTGAAGATTAAAAGCACTCATGTTTGTAAAATTTATCCCACTACCCAAAGAACATGATAAACTAAACTACTGATGTCTCTTCCTGACTCATGTGTTGGCCAGTCCTGTGCCACACTGCAAGATGATCTAGTTGAATACATGTTACATGTCATAGATAACAAATACTCCTTTAAAGAGATTGTACATGATCTGTAGGCACTATTTTTTATTTTTAGTTTATGAGTGGATGTCAGACATAAACTCCCTGAAGGTATCATGCCACTCCTTGGTCAAGGCAGCCCCTCAAGCAGGCACCATCTTGGTGGTCAGTAGATAGACCGCAATCTGGCACAGTTGCTGAGGTCTATAGACAAGAACTTTGGTAAGTGAGCAGAAAGAGCCCAAAGGCTAATGATGAAAAACAGGGATTTACACATTTTCACAGCCCTTCCTGAGGACAGAAACTCCCTTATGGCCCAGTTCTGATTCAGGCAGCCAGGGTGGTGGTCCCTATCCAAAGCAGCATCTGCAGGCATTCTCCCTGTTAGCCGCCCTCTCTGACCTCATTCTTTTCTCAGCCATGTGTTGTTGTATGCTAATAACTCAGAATCCTATTTCATAAAACATTTTCAGTAAATGCAATCTTCCAGGGGAAAGTATCATTTTCTAAAATTAATGCTCTCCCTTTATTAATACTTGTTCTCTCATATTGGGAAATGAGCACAGTAAGTGCCCTTTTCATTGGTTTCGTTCATCTGTTAGGTATCTAAGGGCTAGCACTTGAATCAATACTTGCAATCTTGTAGAATTAAATTGCCCTCCGTTAGAGGGCCAGAGGAAATGTCTTGAAATGATGAAAGGCTTTGTGTTTATCTCAGGTTCCTTCTTTTTCAATTGTTTTGAGACAAATGCACACTTTTACCTAATTTAAATATCACCTGTGAATGTTTGTAATCATCCTCAGGCAGTATTATGTAAGGAGGTGAGAATCAATGACAATAAAAAAAGAGTATTTCCTGTTTCTAAAAATAGCACTGTGCTTCTGAACACTTTTCTTTTTAATAAATTGACTGATATTAAGCATGTGAAAGGCATGGACTGATAGGGGATTAAAGAAATAATTTGCCTCCACAAAACTGAGATTTTTTTTTTTTACCTGGAGATAGAAGGGTGCTCTCACTAGAGGTACACTATTAAACTGCTAAAGCTCTCCCACCCCACCAAGCTCGATGTTTGATTTTCCTGACCCATGAACAGTCAGAGTCAGAATACTGGTCTCATTGGTTAAAACCCTCTGTACTGTTTGGATAGATTTGAGCATTGTTGTAGGACACCCTGGCTTGTCCAAACTGCCCCACTGTTAGCACTGAAAGTCTTCAGTCTTAGACAAACCAAGAGAGTTGGCCAAGCTAGCATTGCACCTTCTTCCTTTATTCTTTCTCATTTTTTACTTTGTAATGATCTATGGTAATATAAATATTCATCCAATAGTTTACTTAGTTTTTTCACTATATGATAAACCACCTTGTTACATTAACTCTATCTGGGCAAGTTAACTACAGACATACAACTGAGTGATTTTTATCAAAGTCAATCTAGGCAAACCATGTCTACCAGTCAGAAATATAAACAACTGTTAAGCAGTGAGAGATTGAATGCACACAAAATGGTGAAACAATCCACAACAATAGAACTCTGACTCACAATCTCTTTAGCAATCAGCCAAAAATGGTCAGGATTTGGTCAGTGATGATCAGCTTCCCTATTTTTGCCCTTGCTTCCAACTCAAGGACCAGTCAGAAAAAGTCAAATATGTTCTCCAAATCAATCACATAAGATGCTCTGCTTCTTGTTAGCCTACCTCCAGCTTCCTCATGTCAACAACCTCCAATCAGGATACAAGCTTTCCAGCTCACATGTCTATCTTAGAGTCCCTGGCAAATGCAAGTGATGGTGGAACATTCCCTTGAAATTTTAAGCTTTGATGAAATAGCCTCCATTTGATCAATTTGGGCTATCTTTGTTGATTTCCGCAGGAGGTATTGTTTAACTGACAAGCCACTGAAGTTATGACTGAAGTTGTAACTGCAGGAAGTAGCAACCAGTTCCAGGACTGACTGAACAAAGGGAAGTGATTAAAATTGTTAAAACTTAGAAAATGGCCAGACCTTTCTCCCAGTATGGTAATTATAACGTATCACACCATAGGTTTGGGCATATGCACATAAACATACTCACATTAGAAAATTCGTAATGTATCATCATATGGAATTGATGTTCCTTATCAAAAACAAAGAGCAGAAGATGCCTATCTATGTTTTATTGACTATGTAAAGGCATTTGACTTTGTGGATCACAACAAATTATGGCTGGCATTGCAAAAATGGGAAGATTGGAACACTTACGTGTACTTTTGAAGAATCTGTACATGGACAAGGAGACAGTTGCTCAAATTGAGCAAGGAAACACTTTAAAATTTAAAGTGGAGAAAGGGGTGTGTTGGGGCTGTATTCTTTCACCACAACTCTTCAATCTCTATGCTGGGAAAATAATCTGAGAAGATGGATTTTATGAAGAAGAATCCAGCATCAGGATTGGAGGAAGGTTCATTAACAAGCCGCAATATGCTGATGACACAACTCTGCTTGCTGAAAGTGAAGAGGATTTGCCGGGTGTGGTGGCACACGCCTGTAATCCCAGCGGCTCAGGAGGCAGAGGCGGGAGGATCGCAAGTTCGAGACCAGAGGCAGTCTGCGAAACTTAGTGAGACCCTGTCTCAAAAAGTAAAAAAAAAAAAGAAAGAAAGAAAAGAAAAAAGAGCTGGGGGCACAACTCAGTGGCCCAGCCCTTGCAAAGCATGCAGGCGCGAGGCCCTGGGTTCAACCCCCAGTACCGGAAAGTGAAGAGGATTTGAAACATTTACTGATGGAAGATCAAAGAACACAGCCTTCAGCGTGGATTGCACCTCAACATCCAAAAAATAAAAATCCTTACAACTGGGTCAGTCAGCAACTTCATGGTAAATGGAGAAAAGATTGAGGTTGTCTAAGATTTTGCTACAATCAACAGTCATGGAAACAGCAGTCAAGAAATCAAAAGACACATTGCATTCCGAAAAGCTATTGCAAAAGACCTCTTTCAAGTGTTGCAAAGTAGACATCACATTGAAGACGAAGGTGCACCAGACTCATGCCATGATATTTTCAGTTGCATCATATAGTTGTGAAAGCTGGATGTTGAATAAGGGAGACAGAAGAACTGTGGTTTTGAATTATGGTGCTGGAGATGAATATTGAATATACCATGGACTGCCAAAAAAAACAACAGATCCATCCTAGAAGTACAACCACAGTGCTTCTTGGAAGGGAGAATGACTAGACTGCATCTGACATACTTTGGACATGTTGTCAGGAGGGACTAATTCCTGGAGAAGTACGTGATGGTTGGGGGAGTAATGGGTGAACAAATAAAAGGGAGAATCTCAGGTAAATGGATTAACACAGTGGCTGCAATAATGGGCTTAAACAAAAAAATGATCCATCCATGGCACAGTGTCAGAGAATATTTCATTCTGTTGTACATAGGATTGCTATGAGTCAGACCCAACTCAACAGTATCTAACAACCACAACAACATTGAAATCCTCCTGTGTATTCTGGTCATGTAATGTCTAAAGTACATATTAGCAGTTCAATATATGGTTCAATAATCCTGGAGATCCTCAAGACCCTTTAGAAGCTCTACAAATTCAAAACTAATTTCATAAAATACCAAGAAGCTATGAACCATTTTTCATTATACTGACATTTGCACTCATAATATAAAATTAATGGTGAGTAAAAGGACTGGCGCCTGCATCTGTACCACCAGAAGCTAAGCAGGCTCAGCCCTGATTAGTACTTGGATGGGAGACCGCCTGGAAACACAAGGTGCTATAGCCTTGGGAGAAAGACCTGGCAACCCACTCCCAAAAACAATCAGCCATTGAAAACCCTATAAATAGCAGAGAAGAACAAACAATACTGTTTTGCTTGTTGTATGTATGGTGGCTATGAGCCCGACACCGACTCAGTAGCACCTAACAACAACAACGAAAGGACTGTCAAGGCAGTGACACAAAAGTATAAATATACCAGCAATAATTGCCTTTTTTTTTCCACACTGGGTATTGAACCCAGGGCCCTGTGCATGCTGGGAAAGCACTCTACCACTGAGCTGCACCCATAATTGCCCATAATTGTCCTCTTCACAGCCATATATTTATAGGAAGAAAAAAGAAAAAGAAAAACCAGCTTTACTTAGGAGGATGCCCTTAATGCTGTATTAAAAATTAATTTTAATAAGTTTTACTTAAATTACTTAAAGTTTTAATCAAACATTAATTTTAATGAATTTTACTCCTTGAGTGTACATGTTATATTGTTCTATCTGATGAAATGGGAAGTATATACCTGGCATGTACTACAACATGATGGTTATGTTGAGGAAGAGTATTTGTGTGATTGAGCTGCAAGATGCCCTTGCAACTTTTTTCAGTAAACACCATTTTTACTTGAAAGAACAGCTGACAGGCAATGATTTTCAGACAGAGGAAATTTGGCAGATATTGTCTTGAAAATGAGCAATGTGAAGCTGTCTCTTCCAGAAAACAATGGATAATATTTTAGCCACTGATAAAATTTGAACTTTCAAGTGAAATATTAGAATTTTGGAAAACTTGTATCTACTACCATAACTTTGAAAGCTTTCTGACACATAAAGACTTTTCTGATCTAAATGTTAGTGAATCTAACAAATATGATCTTTAAATACCCTGCAATAAAATAATTGGAAGATCTGTGTAACCCAGTAAGTCAATATTTTCCAAAGGACCCTTGAGCAATGTAAAAAGTCATACATGGGTAAAAAAAAGCTATTCAAATAAAATGGATTTTAATGTTAACAGAGTAAAAAATAGTAAACTATATTGTTTAAGATTGCAACTAATGTTTCATAAACTCCCACTTGATATGTTTGTGTGGAATATCAAAGGAGATCACCCATAATATCAGAATATTCCTCTTTTCCAACAACATATCTAGGTGAAGCCAGGTTCTCTTCAAGTACTTCAACCAAAACCACATTTTGCAATAGGTCAAATGTAGATGGATCTATGAGAATCCAGCTATCTTCTATTAAGACAAACATTAAGGAGATAGAATAATGCCATTCTAAACTTCTTTTAGAAAATATTAATGTTTTAATTTTAAAATAAATTATTTATGTTAACATGTAATGGGTTTATTATTGTTATTTTAAAATGACTAAACAAATTTTATTTAAAAATTTCTGTTTCAATTTCTAATATAACAAATATTCAAGATGTAACCCATACAATAAAAAGTTTTTTGAGATCCTCAATAAATTTCAAGTTAAAAAGTTTTTGCAGAAAAAAATGAGAACTGATATTTCAGTTCTCATTTCAACTCACTTCATCTTCATTGACTTTTTGAAATATTGTTGTTAAGTGCCATCAAGTTGGGGCCAACTCATAATGACCCTACATACAACAGAATGAAGAACTGCCCAACGCTTTGCCATGCACACAATCTTCTTCATGCTTAAGGCTATTGTTGCAGTCACTGTGTCAATCCATCTACTAGAGAGTCTTCCTCTGTTTTGCTCACTCGCCACTCTTGCAAACATGATGTCCTTCTCCAGGGATTGATGCATCTTGTCAACATGTCCAAAATATGTAAGATGCAGCCTAGTCATCCATGCTTCCAAGGAGCACTCTTATTGCACTTCTAGGATAGATCTATTGATTCTTTTGGCAGTCCATAGTATATTCAATATTTGTCCCCAGCACCATAACTTGAAAGTATTGATTCTTTTCCTGTCTCCCTGATTCATTATCCAGCTTTCACAAGAATGTGATGTGACTGAAAATACCATGGTATGAATCAGGCGCTCCTTTGTCTTTCTTTGTCTTCAGTGTGACATCTTTAAAGAGGTCTTTTGCAACAGCTTTTCCCAATGTATATACAATTATATTTTCTAGAGTGCTACCTGAACTTCAACAAGGATAAATAATTTGCTGATGGTGTGTATATACCAAGCTAAAATATTGTATAGGAGCCAAATAAAGCAAAACAAGAAAAAACGATAGACATTGATCAAAATGTAAATATGCAGGAAACTGAGGTCTATAGATTACTTTGTCGGTTCCACAGCAGGTTTTGCATCCCCTTAAATTCAGTTCAAGAATCTTGTTATCATTCTGAGAGATATCCAACATTATGTTAGGATTAGTAAGAGACATTGTCCATTTGGCTGAGACATTCTCTCCATTGGCTGAATATTTGGAGGTTCTAAGCCTAAGATGTCACATTGAAGACAAAGGTGCGTCTGACTCATGCCATGGTATTTTCAGTCGCATCATATGGTTGTGAAAGCTGGACATTGAACAAGGGAGACAGAAAAAGAATTGATGCTTTTGAATTGTGGTGCTGGAGATGTCTATTAAATATAGACTGCCAAAAGAACCAACAAATCTGTCCTAGAAGTGCAACCAGAGTGCTCCTTGGAAGCAAGAATGGCCAGACTGCATCTTACATATTTCGGACATGTAGTCAGGAGAGATCAATCCCTGGAGAAGGACATCATGTTTGGGAGAGTGGCAGGTCAATGCAAAAGAGGAAAACCCTCCACCAGATGGATTGACACAGTGTCTGCAACAATGGGCTTAAACATAAATAAG
>VMDO01008007.1:0-87081 GCA_007922755.1 Pedetes capensis
TGTTTGGAAGAGTGGCAGGTCAACGGAAAAGAGGAAAACCCTCCACCAGATGGATTAACACAGTGTCTGCAACAATGGGCTTAAACATAAATAAGATGATTTGCCTGGCACAGAATCGGCAAGTGTTTCGATCTGCTGTACATAGGGTCGCTATGAGTCGGACTCGACTCGACGGCACCTAACAACAACAACAACAACATTATATGCTTTGGGTTATAGTTTAATTGCTTATTTTATTTTGGTACTCAAACTTTTCCAGATTTGGTCACTGGAAGGTCTTTCAGTTGGATTCTGTGTCATATCTCCACCAGTGCTTTTCCAAATCTTCATAATTTCCAGAGCTGCAAGATGATACAGGCTTATCTGTTAATGTGATTAAACCTTTTTTTTTTGGTGGGGGAAGTAATATAATTATTACCTTAGAATACATGCTTTCCATGAACTGATGTATTTTAAGATTCTCTAAATTCATGGGAATAAGGATCTAGCTTCTTTGCTGTTCCAAGCTAATATAAAGCGGTAAGAGTTTTGTGGCCTTATGTATTCTAATCAAATACAGAACTTACCTTTTAGATGCTTGACAAATATGGTAATGGACTGCTTGCTAAGGAAAAGCCTACAACTGACATGATTCAAGTGCACTCAAGTAAACTATTTTGCAAATAAATATTCTTACATGTCTAAGCCAGTGTGCTAACAAAGCAAATCCGCAAAGAAACAATTTTGGGAGAAGGTTTTGTTCTAAGATATTGAAGATATTACTCCTCTTTTCCTTCCATACTAGCAAATGGGGCCTCAGGTATGGGGGAAGAGAAGAATTTTTAACAGCATTTGAGGGAGTTCCTGAGGGGAAAGGGTTGAAGCTTCTGTCAAGGACACTGCTATTAATCAGCTTTGTTTCAATCTCACATCTTGTACTAGGGCATACTACAATAAAGATGGCTAGTCAGTGTCAGAACTTGCCATAAAAACAATAATAAAAACCTTTTAAATTTACTAGTTAGGTTTTTCCACACACAACATCAAATCAGAAATGTTACCCATCTTTTTCTCTCCCTACAATTGTCTGTTTAGTTAATTGATTTAATTTTATAAGATACTGCAATTTTTCAGAGATTAGGCTATATCATATCTTTAATGAGCCAACTTGCCTATTGGTTAAAATATTTACTGAATATGGTACTCAGACACTTAGCATTTAATACTTCCAGATTAAGTGACATTTTTTATATATATGTCTTATATCCTCTAAGTAAGGGTGTGACTAGTGTCTAGTTAGAAGTCCAATTCCATTAGCAATGTGACTCACTTTAACCTCTTTGAGGCTGATTTTTATTTTCCATAAGGCACATGTAACAACCTCTACATGTCAAGGCCATTGTAAAGATTAAATAAGATAATCTGAAGTAAAGTGTTTAGCATATTACATCTATTACTTAGAAATGCTCAATGCAGATTTATTTTTGTTTCAGTTAGGGACAGTTTCATGGTGTTTGTGCCTTGTGCAATCACATAATACCTATCACAGAAGAGGGACCTGTGCTTTGTTATTCTACCATTGCTGTTTTAAATTTCTCAATTTTTCAGTGAGGAGTCCTGCATTTTCATTTTGCATTGTACCTTCTAATCTCTGTCCTGGGTTCATTCAACTAAACTGTAGGTCCTTTGAAGTTTGAGATGTCATAGATGAGTTTATACTCTTAATATACTCTTTAGTGCTTAGCTCTGTTTCTTGCACGGGGACTATAACAATTCATGTGTATTGAAAATAGTAGTGGTTGTTTAAGACAGTTGATAGAGAGTTTCATTGGTAGATATAGAAGACCTACTTGGGAACCGCAATCAATTATTTCATGTGTCAGCATCCACACAGCTTTAATCACCAGCAAAAAGAAGTTAATTGAAGGTAATCTATTTGAGTCACAGTGCTGTTAGGCATTTCTACAATAACAACATGATTATAGGTCTACAAAGTTATATTTTACAGGGATAAATTTTGGATGAAGAAAACTCATTTACAATGAAACAATCAACATAGATGCTACTACTGTTTAAATATTACACTTTCAAGTGAGTTAACCTTGTTCGTAAAGGAGTAGTCAATGGTACTCCAGGGTGCTTCAGATGGTGTTACAGCATCTTAAGATTTAACACCATACTTAGGCCACAGAGAACAACATCTCATGCTAGCTATCTTACAGGAACTCTGTTTGGGACACAACAGGCATTTTATGAAGAGTATAGACCAGTTTGGGGACCAATACCTATATATGAAGGGCTGGGATTTAGCTCAGTTGGTAGAGCGCTGCGCTGTAGTCTCTGAGGTCCCGAGTTCAATTCCCAGCACTGCAAAAATGGGAGAAGGGCCTGGCAATCCACTCCTAAGGCAATCCCGAAATGATCAGCCATTGAAAACCCTATGAGGGTCACTATGAGTCGGATACCGACTCGTCGGCACCTAACAACAACAACAACAATATATGAAAGTCAACTCAGATGGCAACCAAGCATCCCTTATTATAAGGAGTCTGAGAGAGATCTGTATGTGTATTTTGTGTAAAATATATTTACACTTTTCTATACATAGAAATATATAGATGTATGTAATGTAATGTGTATACATATGTAATTACAATGTAATGTATGTGTATACTGTATGTGTATATATATAATGTAATACATATATATATATATATATATATATATATATATATATATATATGTTGTTGTTGGATGCCACTGAATTGTGTCTGACTCATAGTGATCCTCATAGAGTTTTCAACAGCTGATTGTGCTTACCGTGGGAGTGGATTGCCATATCATTCTCCCTAATAAATATATATAAATATATACATATATATATCCACACACACACTACAATTTAATTTACCGCAGCATATTTGTACACTGGCTACCTGGCCTCCCTGCTTGTAGAGAAAAACTAAATTTAATCAGCATTCTCTGTCATATGCTTTGTATAAATCACTACTCAGTCTAACAAGAGAAGCTAGTTCTAAGCTCAGCAAGTAAAAGTCTTTACCAAAACACAGTTCAGTATTTTGGCATCATGGCTCAAGAACAGATTGTGCCTGCTGATCTTCTACCAAATGATTTGACTCCAGATGATAGATTCTGGTTCAGGGTAACAAACCAATCTACTGCTGTAAGACAGAAAAAATACAATTGCCTGAAATCTCATAAGGCAGTGTCTCCTGAGATGTGAATATAAAGGAGCAGCAGACCATGTATTTGCATTAACAAACTGCCCAAAGCAATTCTGCATCACACCCTTACACATCCCCTGAAGATGTATTTTATTCCACCTTATAATGTGTACAAGTTGATTTACATATTAATGAGGAACAACTGAAATTAAGCAATCAAGCAGGTGAGGCTCCAGTTTGTGGGGGAAAGATTTTAAATATTAGCAAGTGGAAATCCAGAAAACCTAATGATAAATAGACTTTGTATTCATTGTCCCCTTTAACCTGGGCCACATTAATGAGAAATTAATTGATTCTTGACAACTTTAGTGAGTCTTTATTAACTGCATAATTAGAAAGAAAAATCTATAAATGTAATAAGCATCTTATTTTTTAGAGTCAATGTAACTGAGTCATGACATACTTTGAGAAATTCCCACAAGGTTCTGAGTCTATCTGTCTCCCTCAAATATCTAGGCGAGGGTAATGTAAGCTTCTCTGGTCCAGATATCCTCTATTTCTTTGCTTGCTTGAGTAAGAAGAAGATCTGGTCTAGAGGGAACCCTGAGAGCAGAATGAGCACTGAAGAGATGACTCTAGGCCAATTCTTACCAGGAAATTTCTGTGTGACTTTCATAATTTCATTATTTTTTCAGTAATTCTGTCACTTATTTCCTCTTGGCTTCCATTTTCTCATTTGAAAAATGATGAAGATTAAATTCCCTTTGAACTCTAAATTATATGTTTCTAAGGCTAAAATACATGGTGACTTTTGTTATCTTAATCATCCAACCAGTCACCACCATCCTGTCATCCACTCTCAACAAAATCTCTTTGCAGCAAAATAGATGTTAGCCACTTTTACCAAATGACCAGCTGGAAAACTTTTAAACATTCTTCTAACTCATAGTGTAGATTGGTTATTCCCAAAATGTGTTTTCTGGTCCAGCAGCTTCAAGTTAACCAAAGAAATTTCTAGAAATGTAATTTCTTAGCCCATTCTGACATAATGAATCAGAAATTCTAGGAGTGAAGCCCAGTAATTAGTGTTTTAACAAGTTTTCCTGATGATTCTGATAGTGCTGAAATTTAAGATCCACTGGCATAAATATTTCCTCTGTTACATAGTTTTAACTCTTTTTGGAAAAAGAAAACATGTTTTGTGAATAGCTATGTCACAGTACATGGCCTATTATCCATGAATAGAGACAAACCAACTAATATATATCTTTGTTCAGACATAATCCTCTATCTCCTGTTTTTTCTTCATGTCTGCAATATAATTCTTTTTCCTCAATTTAATTTGCCCATGAAAATGTAACTTTTATAAAGCATTTTAGAATATCCAAATCACTTTTTTCAAGTGTTTTTCTCTCCATGTGTAGGCTCAAGGAGGTTAAGTGATTTTACAGGGTTATATTGCTAGTAAATACAAGAACTGGGATTTGAAAACATTGTTGAGAGACACTACCTTCAGTTTTCAATCAAATTTTCACCAAAATTATAGGGAAAAATAGTTACCAGGTGATTTTTTTTTACAAGTTTCATGCCTAATACATGAAAATGAATTGGGTCTGAGATTAAAGAATAATATTTGTTAAAGGGAAAATAATCAGCTTTTTGATCCTGTACAACAGCACTTTTATTTGTAAAACTGATGTCAAAATTCATAATGCTGATTGATAGTAACATAATTCATAAGAAATCTGCTGGGTGCCATGGTGCATGCCTGTAATCCCAGCAACTAGGTAGGCTGAGGCAGGAGTATCACAAGTTTGAGGCCAGAGGCAACCTGCACAATTTAGGGAGACCCTGTCCCAAAATGAAAAAAAAAAATTAAAAAAGAGGTTAGTGGTACAGCTCAGTGGTGGAGCACCCTGGGTTCAATCCCTAGTACTGCAACAAATAGATAAATTTTAAAAAATCCATTTCACTAACAAGTCACCCTACAAATGCAAATTTTCACAAAATCCCCAAGAAACAAGTTAAATTTAAGATTAAAAACCATCTCTATGAAAGATAATGGGCATATCAACATGTAAACTAAGAAAAATGTAAAATGCAAACAAAGTCAAATGGCATGTTGGCGTTCTTTAGAAAATATTCTGAACTTGAATGTCCAATATGAAAGGTAGTAGAAAGAAAACATTCTGGATAAAGGTCACACATTAGACTTTCTCTCCAAATTACTGAATCGATATTTAAATCAAGATACATTTCACTACTTACAATGCTGAATAATATTTAACCCAAGAAAACAGTGTTTCCAAAATTTTGAAATAGAGAGAAGTAAATGGAAAACATTCTGATCCTTATTTGCATCTGGCTTTTCCAATTTTTTTTCTTTGCATTTAACAAAACTGCTAGTTACGATTGTAATGATGAATTCAAAATAGGACACATATTCACCTGAGTTGTTTTTACAATATGTTTATGTAGAGCTTCAAAATGGAAAAGTGGCTCTACTCACTGCAGAAGACAGCATTCCTATAAATTAACCCCAAGGTCCATATCTTGTTATTCACCTGAAGGTTTATCAGTTTTTGGACATGCATACAGGCAATTAAGATGAAAGATGAAGGCAAAAGCTCCACAGGCCTGCTGTTCAACTCAAAGTATTACTTGCAGTAAGGATCTTCATATTCCAAAGGTTAAGAGAGCATGGCTAACTTGAGTCACTTAGTTTATTAGTGGAAATGACAGCGAGGAAATCTGTGTGTTACTGAGTTAAAAGGTTAATAGCTTTGTTGAAAGAAAGTGTTCATTTATACAAATTATTTAACTTGCATAAGATAACTTTATAACCCTCCTAAAATTCTTATAGGTAATTTATTACAAGCAAATATGACAAATTATGCAAGTATTTGGTATTTGAAAGATTTTTCAGTTAATTGTTCTTATATATTAAAATGTTCTTATGCGTTAAAGGAAAAAGAATGATTCTTTTTCAACTCAGAGTGTTAGGCTTCAACAAGAGCTAACTTCTCAACACGAAGTTTAGGATTAAATTACTTGTCAATCTATATGACATATTAAGTAATTTTGGAAGCTCATTTTCATTTGGCAAATAGATCTAAGAAGCACACAGCTGCAGGGCGCAGTGGTGCACACCTTTAATCCCAGCAGCTCTGGAGGTGGAGGTGGGAGGATCGTAAGTTCCAGACCAGAGGCAGTCTGTATAACTTAGCGAGACCCTGTCCCCAAAACAAAAACAAAAACAAAGAAACAAACAAAAGAAGGGCTGGGGGCGCAGCTCAGTGTTCCAGCACTTGTAAAAGCATGTAGGCGTGAGGCCCTGGGTTCAACCCCCAGTCAGTACCTTAAAAAAAAAAAAAAAGAAAAAGAAAAAAACCAGAAGAAGCACACCGTTCATTTCCTGCATTCCTGTGAGCATATCTACCTCTATTATGTTTTGCTGTCTATTCTATTTTCTATATAAAGACATGTCTAGCACCTCGTGTACTGAGAACTAGTATGCTCCCATTTAGTTGTCCTACCTAGAGTTTGCAGCTATAGTCATACCACTGTGGCATCTGATCCCATCAGATCTCAGAAGCTATGTAGGATTGAGCCTGGTTAGTACTTGGATAGGAGACCATCTGGGAACACCAGGTGGTATAGGCATGGGAGAAGGACTCAGTAACCTACTCCTCAAAACAATCATCCATTGAAAACTCTATGAATTGCAGAGAAGCTTGACAATAGTGTTTCATTGTTGTATACATGGTCATTATGAGTCAGACATCAACTCCACAGCACCTAACAACAACTACCACCTGGAGTTTGTAGCACTTAACTTGTCCTCAGAACTTGTCAGAATAGAACATACTATCTGAAGAAGATATACAGCAAGGTTAATATACCAATAAATAAATTGTTCCATTCAATTGAACAGGTATAGCTCCCTACTGTAAAATAATCTAAGTAAACATATATTAGATGAAATAAAAATAACTTCTATTCTGAATGTACAGAAAACGATCCAGGAAATCCATCCTCTAAATGAGAAAAAATATATTTATACATGATATGTTTTATTTCATGACTGGCATACCCATGCATTCAGCCAATTTACTGCTTGGATTTCACCAATTAGAGCAAAATGATCTTCACTTTGATATGACAAGTTGTATTTTCAATGATGCTTATCATCTCTTTGGTATTATTGCCACCAACTGTGATAACAAATAGAAAAGATAATCAATAGTAAATAACAAAAATTGTCAACTTACTAAATGGTTTTATTTCAAATATCTATTTCTATGTTAGAAGCAACCCAGAGTATTTGTTCAAAGAAACAAATTTTATAAATGCAGTTGAGTTTCTAAATCAGTTGGCCAAATCCTATTTAAATCATAATATCACAAAGCCAAAATGTTCACAATACAGCTTTTATGTGTTTGAGTGGCAGTGTCATACTTTAGAACTTTCAGGTTCAACTTAAACACATTTATTTAATTCTACATACAAGGCACCAGGGAGAAGAATGTGGCGATTCACCCCCAAAGCAAACTGAAATCAGTAATTGAAAACACGATGAGGGTTATTGTCTGCAGCCATAGCCCTGTGGTGTCCTATCCTATCAGATATTGGAAACTAAGCAGGGTCAGGCCTGGTTAATACTTGGTTGGGAGACTACCTGCAAATACCAGATACTATAGCCTTGGGAGAAGGACCTGGCAACCCACTCCCCCCAAAAGAATCAATCCACCACTGAAAACCTTACAAATAGCAGAGAATCACTGACAATAGTGCTTCACCTGTTGTAAGTAGGGTTGCTGTGTGTCAGATACAGACTTGATGGCACCTAACAACAATAACAACATGAGGGTTACTATGAGTCAGACTGATTCAGAGGCACCTAACAATAACAACAACATACACAAAGTACACTTCCGAAGTGGGAAGTGGGGTGGGAAATTTGTTCTGACTCATATTAATGGACATGTGCTTTGATTCCCAAATTGTAGAATCAAAAACTCATTTCTCTGCCGGAAAGTATGTTGGATCTCACACTTGCTTCTTCCTGCATTGATGTACTCCTGTGGCAGTAACCACTATTCCTTGAAGTTTGTCATTCCTTTTGGAACCTCCAGAGTCAAACAGTGTCAGAGGCAGTAGTGTGCTAAAGTCAGCTTAAAATGGTTGTGAAAGCCAATCATTAAACTTTGAGGAATATTGAGAGCTAGGGTTAGCTATGGTCATTAATAAAAATTAATGATAGAAATATAATGTAACAAACTGTTTAAAAATAAAGATAGTAAATATTTGAACTCAGCATTTCCTACTGATTTTACTATTATTTATACTCTTAAGGATATTTATGGTTATTGGATCCTGGAAATTCTTCATAACAGTGTATTATTACACATATCTTTCAACTCCATATTCAGTGCTTTGCATGGGCAGTTCTACTTTTGCCATGGTAAGAATATTTGTACCATGCAAATGTGGAAATGCTATTAATTAGGACTTTTTCTTCTGGAAAGCTAGCTTTTCCAGGTAACTTCTGGCTTCTAAAACATCATTTCTTACTGAGTGTAATGCTTACTCAACAGGAAGATTTCACTTTTAAAACAGTGAAAAAGGTCATTTCACCATGAAATTCTCATGACACATTTTTAACATTGTTGTGTAGATAAAATTGGGACACAATCAACACCAGGCAATACTGAAAGTGAAAAATGTCACAAAGATTATAGCTTAATAGGTTTTGTACAGAAGATCAGTGAGGAAGGAGTGAAAATGTTTTAGATTGATTATATGTACCTAAATTATTAAAGATATTTCCTCTTCCTTCTGTTTTTTGAATAATGGCCAAGGATTTCGTCCCTAGACAAAGACAGGACTCTAACTTTGAGGTGATGGAAGGCATTAAGAGAAATGAATCTGAGTCAATCTGCCTATGTTAAGATCTTATTTTGGCTATTTACTAGCTATTTAGCTTTATAAGCCTTAGTTTTCTACTTCACTAAATAGTCAATAGTCAATACATTTGTTAGACATTTTAGATGATATAATATGTATAAAGCAAAGGTTCTCATCCCTGGATGAACATGAGAATCACTAGGGAGCTTTGAAAAAGTACTGATATTTAGGATCACAGAGATTCTAATTTAATTGATGTGCAGAGGGACTGGTATTAGTATTTTAAACAAGCTCCTCAGATATTTCTATCACATAGTATATGTTGAGAATGATTGTTAGACATTATCAGTACTTTGTCAATCATACCGTAAGAGAGAACTCTTCTGAACAATTACCAATGGGCAATGATATTAAGATATACAGGGAGAAATGTGTTAACTAATTTTTTCGCTTGCTGAACGTGCTCAGGAACTGGAGATTTCTTTATTGTCTTCACTCAGACCTTCCATAAGGGTAGAGCCATCATTTAAAATTTTTATTGCACTTGAGAATGCCTCTTAAAAGTGGGTGTATCTTGAAATCCATTAACTAAAAGTTTCAGAGGCCAAAATCTTTCCTCAGCTTATTCAAAATGGGTCTTATTGCTCTTGTGTTACTTTGTGTACACACTTTAGATAAAGTCTTGAATTAATCCCTATTACCATCAAGTTTCATTGCTGTCATACAAGTTCAAACCACCTCCCTGTCTAATGGATCACAACAGTGCTTCCTGTCTGGTCTTCCTTCTGCTACTCATGACTGATTTCCAGGGTATATTCTTCCTTGTATCTGTGAATCTTTTAAAAACACACAGAAAATCTTCTCATTCTTATGCTCAAAATTCTCCTTTGATAAGTTCCTATTACATGTAGAGAAAAATTCAAAGTCTTTTCCTATAATGCCCTTTTGAGCTGTTTCTTATCTTCTCTGATTTAACGTATGTTTTGCCCATCTCTTACTTCACTTCAGCTTCTCTGATCCTTTTGCTATTCCATGAACACATTGAGCAAACTCTCTCTTTATATCCTTCACACTTGCTCTGCCTTCTACCTGGGACATTCATCCACACCAAATGGCATGGATGTCTCCCTTCCTTTGTATACTTACTTAAATGTCATCTCCTCATAGACTTTCATGACCACTCTAAGATTACACCCCTACTCTGCCAACTGTTGTACTCTTCATCCATTTATCCACTTTTATTCTCTTTATAGTACTTAATACATTAATTATACCACATAGTTTTTATTTTATCTTTTCTCCACAGAATCTGAGTTACCTGAGAAAACAGCCTTTATATCTTGTTTGCCATTGTATACCCAGCACTCAAAGAGGGACAGATACAGAATGAGAAATCAATAAATACTTCATGTTTGTATAAATAAATATGTAGTCAGGATGAGCAGCCTCCAAATCCTATGAGTCCCAGAAAATTCTAGTTTTTTTTTTTTTTTTGGTTCATTGATGAAAACAGCAAGACCAATTAGCTTCACAACAGATGGCAAACTTAAAACCAAGCAGCCATCTTGCTAATTCTGGCATCTGTCACAAGATGAATTAGGTAAGGTTGTGCATAGATCAACTAAGATTCAGCAGCATTATAGGAAACACACTTTAAACTCCAATTCATCTAACATACCATTTATATGTTTATGAAATCTGAAGGAAACCACTTTAAAATATCCTTAAGTCCAAGCAGATAGGGACTAAGTCAGTTTTAATTCTGTTCCGTTATTGATCTGGGAGGAAAAGTCATTCTATATCTTATAAGTGATTTGAAAAATTTAGAGCAATACATCTCTTGCTCTAATTTGACAATTTTCTCCTTAATAAGCATACAGTTTGTAAATCAAACAATATTACTGAGTATTCAATATTCTAAATGTAATGAATACAAGTGTCTGATGGAATGCTTTCAAAAGAAAAATAATACACTTTCCCTCCAAAGGACTGATGAGATCTGAAAAGTTTAGAAATAAATGCCATTTAATATTATTATTATATCATCATTAAGAAGCAATAATGAAACTCATGTTTCTTCCACAGAAATGATAAAACAAAATAACCTATTAGAAATACTGAAGGGAGCATTTTTGTTATTTTGGTGTCCAATGATACTAGAGATGGTTAGAATCATTGTATGATTTTACTTTTGTTGGGGTGAAGTAGACATGGCCAGACTCAAATGAAATATGCTTTTATTGAGATGAGAGGGCTCTTATTCACAATACAGGAAATTAAATGATCAGTTTGTGTCAAACAAAGAGTAAGCTGTTTTAAGGCAAAAGAGTTCTGACATTTAATCAAATTTTATTCTTTCAGGAAACAGGCAATTCTTTGACAGAAAAATATGTTATTACCAGAGGATATGTATTTCTCTTTTATATTTTGCTAGTTTTCTATTTTCTCAGCACATAAGGAACAGATGGAAATAAAGCTGATCCAATGAAATAATTTCTTTTATATCCTAGCAGTAAGATAAACTTAAATTTGATGAAATAAGCCAACCAAATTTACCACATATATGTGTATATATTTTGGAAGCTTTATAGGAAGTGTAAAACCAAGAAGAAATCATGTGAATTATTAAAATAATATTTACCTTTTCATTTCCTTTCAGACAACATTATAGTTGTTATTTGTATTATTCTCTAAATTCTCATTTTTCTCCTAAATATGAATGCAAAAAGCTATACTACTTGTTCCAAAATGATGTTTAGCTTTCCTAGAATTTTTCACACTCTAAATAAATTAGACTCACAAGAGCTGGGCCTAATCATACCATTTGTAAAAATAGAATATGAATGCTCTCATTTTGCTAGGTGGTAAAATAGTCTATGTTCATCTCATACAACTATATATCAATCAGATTCTAAAATATAATCATTTTACAATAAAATTATAGCTTTTAAACCAAACTAGGATACCAATTAATATTGTGTCAGTATAAGTAAATAATCTGGAAAAACTCTGGGAGCAATTAATTTGACTCCAATCAGATATTTAAGTCACCTTGGATCGTACTTACACTGCTATGTTCATGGAAATTAAAAACAATGACTGCCATTCACATGGACAGAACTCTTTCAGGTGCCAGCATTCTTCAACCCATAACATCAAGGACTACACAAGAAAATGCTAGCAAATCTTACATAAAGAAAACCAATGGAACTCTTTAGTAGCTTGCCTGTGTGAAATAGGCAAGCCTTCCTTTTACTTGGAAGGATATATCTAATAATTAAATAATTCACTAATGATACAAGAAACAATATCTCAGTTGGACTCTTGTTGGTAGTTCTTCTAGGTAACTAACAAAAACAGAACTTAGAATCTGTGAAAAACTAAACAGTCGAGAAACAGTAGGGAATATCTTAGTGATAATACATGGCACATTTAAACACTTTAGACAGACTGGGTTCTGACAACCAGCTGTGTCCTAGAATATGGTTTTCCAGCTAACTTCCCCTTAGCCAATACCCCAAATTCCCATGAGCACTCCATCTCCAGCTAATCTGAGAGGAAACCTGATAGGCAGGAAGTGAGAGAGGAAAGAGATGCTAGCCTTAACTAACTGTAGGTAATATATCTTTTTCAAATCCTACAGAAACCTATAAACATATGAACATATTTCTAAGACTCCTTTCTCAGGTCCTATGCAAACGTGTACTACCTTCACAGGAGAGCTACTACAATCAGTCAGACACAGTGGTAGTATATAGATTAATCATACAAAACAATGGTGTCAGAAAATAAAATTTAGGCCATATCTTTCACTCTTTATTTCTAGGAATTTGATGCCATACCTTTAAAATTACCCTGACAGCTATTTTGATAAAAAATGTTATCATCACTCTTTTTTGTACTACCAATAAAGGCAGAAGTGTGTGTGTGTATGTACATATGTGTGTGTATGTTTGTATCTGTGTGTGTGTGTGTGTGTGTGTGTGTGTGTGTAACAGGACAAAGGCTACTATGCAATTTTTAGCTCTAAGCAATTGTTAAGCTAGCTTGAGATATTTAAGACGAATTACCAAATATTTAAAGATGTATAACTATCCTTTTCCTTACACAGTGCCTCACAATGAGGTCTACCTATTAGTCAGTAGTCTATAAGGTATTTGGTATGGAAAATGGGAGTTGAGGGATGAAGAAATGTTGTTTAAAAATGGTAGCTGAATTAACACACACTATCAGGTTTCAAGTATGTTAAGCAGCACCAAATCATTGTCTGAAACTTTTAAAAGTTTCAAAATACTAAGAGGTACACATAAATTCTCTTCCCTTCATAAATTCCACTCTTGTTTTCTCTTAAACTATATTTCTAGACCTTTACTTGGTACATATAATAAGTGGAACAACTGATCCAGAAAAGTACTGAAGAATTCATCAGCGGTAAATAGGTGGCCAAATCTCCACTACAACTTGTTGAGTACTCAGCTAATGACACAGTCATCATCTGACATTTCAGTATAGAAAGATGAAGTTGATGCATGAGAAATATGATTTTACTAACAGAGTAAACCATGCTAGAAGCTGGATGAAAAAAAAGAGAAAATTTCGGATAAAGAAGCAAGATGACAGAAAGAAATTCCAGAAAATGTACAAAAGTCTAAGACTTTTAGTCAGGCGTGGTGGTACATGCCTATAATCCCAGTGGCTTGGGAGGTGGAGGCAGGAGGATCACAAATTCCAGACCAGAGGCAGTGTGTATAACTTAGCGAGACCCTGTCTCAAAAAGTAAAAAAATGGGTTGAGGGTGCAGCTCAGTGGTCCAGCACTTGCAGAGCATGCAAGTATGAGGCCTTGGGTTCAACCCCCAGTACTGAAAAAAAAAAGTCTAAGACTTTTAATTTAAAAGACCTATGAAAAAAATCAGTAATCTCAGGAGACCTGAAGAATGGGAGAAAACATTTTTACTCAATGTAGAAGATATAATCAATGTTTGGTTATAAGATGATAAATTTAAAAGTTAATATGTTCCTCTGTAGCTTCTGGTTAACACTGCATGCACAGTATACTAAATAATAAAATAATCTCTTAATGTTCATTGTTCACAAAAGGTTCAGGAGAGCCAGGTGTGGTGGCATGTGCCTGTAATACCAGTGACTTGGGAAGTATAAACAGAAGGATTTGGATTTTGAGGCCATAGACAACCTGTGTAACCAAGCAAGACCCTGGCTTAAAATAAAATGTAAAAGAAAGAGAAAACAAAACAAAAAGGCTGGGAGTACAGTCCAGTGGTAGAGTACTTGGAAAAAATGTCTTAGACCCTGGTTCAACCCCCAAGTACTGCCAAAAAAAAAAAAAAAAAAAAAAAAAAAAGTTTCACGACAAAGAATGGACCAACCTAAGGCCTTTAATTCTGTGGCACAAAGTCTTCTTGTTCTTCTATTTTTGAAAGTTCATTCCTCCTGTGATTCTCTTCTTTCATCTACTTGTCATACAGTATTGTTCATCCATATAGGTAGGTACTATCTTCCTTTTCTATAGATTCTATTATAACCTCCTCCTACCAACATTTTAAGTATAGTGCTGATGATCCCCACAACATTTTTCCAGGCTTACTGTCCTTGAGTTTCAAACATTTGTTTCTCATTGTTTACTGCCTATTTCTGGTTAAACATCCTGTAGGAACTAAATGTTCAGCATTTGTAAAATTGCATTTATTCTCCTTCCAAAAGCTTTTTTTTTCTGTCTTCATTAATGATACCATGTGACCAAAGTCAAATAACTTGGAAGCTGCTCCAATCTCTCACTTTATATATAAGGTTGTTGTTGTTGTTAGGTGAGGTTGAGTCGGTGTCTGACTCATAGTGACCCTCATAGGGTTTTCAATGGCTGACTGTTTCGGGATTGCCTTGGGAGTGGATTGCCAGGTCCTTCTCCCATTTTTGCGGTGCGGGGAATTGAACTCGGGACCCCAGAGACTGCAGCGCAGTGCTCTACCAACTGAGCTAAATCCCAGCACATATATAAGGTTAGGATCAATATAAAGCAGTGGCCAAGTGCCTAGTTCAAAGCCTAACTATATCACTTGCTAGTATAACTTTGGTTAGGTCACTTAACCTCTCAGTGCCTCTTTTCTATGAGGTTAAGTTGATTAACTGGATAATATATATTCTGTGCTTAGTGCATTGCCTTGTACTTAGTAAGTACTCAATAATTTATTATTGCTCACCTCTGTGTCTTCAAACATGCTGTTTCCTCTATTTAGAATGCCCTTTCCAAGATTTTATTATAATTCAGACGCCAAGCTGATTATATAGAGCAGATGCATCTGGGATGCTGTCTTTGCTGATAGAAGGGCTTCTGTTTTAACAAGTATCCCAAGAATTATAAGTAATAAATATCCTCTAAATTAAGGAATAGGAGGTTCAGACTGTTGCTTGTCTGGCAAACCAATAAAGAGAAAAGTGAATGTACTTTGTTGTGGGGACGATGGGTCACATACCAAAATTAGTGTCCAACCTCTTAGCAGTGGGTCTCTAGGGCTTGCATAATTTTGGGGCTTTTCATAATAAAGATACTTAACCCTACTTTCAACACCTAAGTTCCTGGCTCATAGCAGGAGGGGCTTTAATATTCATAGAGGAAAAGAAAGAAGGAGAGAAATAAAAGAGGAGAAAGAAGGCAAAAAGATGGGAGAAAAGATCAAAAAGGATATTACTTAGATATAAACAGATGTTTTTCACTATAGTTAGCTACAGTTAAAATAGAAATGGAATAGTAAAATATGGACATGTGGAATGCTATTAGGAAATAGAAATCAATGCAGGTATACTATACTTTCTCAAATGTAAAAACACAAAATATGAAAAAATATGAAGAAATAAGAAAACGTCTACCTCCAAAGACAGCCATTACAACTTAGAAATGTTAAAATGAGATGCAAAAAAACTTTTTAAACAAGAGAAGAGATTTGTATCTACAAATTAAAAAAGTAACAGGAAAAGAGAAATAGTGATAAATAATCCAAGGCTGTATTTTCTACTTTTTCTAAACACCTACTAGGTTCTTAAATGGAAGAAATGGAAGTCAATGAAATTAAACTTACAATATACATTAAAATGTCAGGAAAATCGATTCTAAAATACCTAGAAGAAAACAAGGATTTATTTTTCCTTCTTTTTAGTATGGAACATCATTCAAATAGTGACTAATTTTAACCCATCAGACAGAAGTTCTGGACCCAGGTGAGCAAATACATTGATATTCTTTCCAAGTTCAGGCTCTCAGGCTGTATATAGGTTGAAGAGAAGGGATGCCACAAGACAGATGTGTTGGCTCAGCATGTCGCCATCATATAATTGTGGGAATACCACACCACCATATCCCTTTGTTACAGGTTCCAGAGTAGGTAGCTGATTCTGCCATAGCTAGGAAAGTTCTGCTTGAGGATCTGACATGGCTGACCCTCTCTCTTTGTTTTCTCATGTTTCCTTGTTTTTCCTACTTACACTTTGAGGGTAATGGCAGTTTGTAAGAGATATTTGATATCATTTTATGGGTTTGTAATAGATACTTGGCATCATTTTCTATTACCTGATTATCTGAGTATGTTCTCAAAATTTCCCCAAGTTTACTACTTTGAAGGACAATATAGTTGCTAAAATTTTAGTCTGGTTTTTCGTGTCAAACCTTGCTGATATCTACACACTAAGTACAAGATCACGTTTCCATGATGAAGTAAATAGGATTCTATTAAATAGAATTCTTTTTCTTCTCTTGGCTCTCTTAATGCTCAGAGAAGTTAAGTGTGAGTATATGACCTTATTTTTATAGGATTCAGAATGATCTATTTCCATTGAACAATAATATCTCTATTTTTTCCCAGAAAGTTTTTCAAATCCATTTCGCAAGCAGAGAGATGAATGATGTCTGATGGGCGAAAATATTTCAGCAGGAGGGGGAACAGTCTTTCAAATTTTTAAAACAAAATAAGACACAAACCACTAAACCAAGATATATTTAACCATCTGAAACACTGAATAAATTCATTATACAAAGTAAAGAGAAGACACATAAACTAGCTCTCTCTGAGGAATGTGAAGAGGCTATAAGAGAAGGAAATATTTGAGCTAGATATGAAAGGCAATATAAGAATTATCTAAGCAACAAGGGGAGAGAAAGGCATTCTACATAAATATAAAGCATTTGCAAAGACAGAAAGTTGAGAAAATATGGTATGTTTGGGAAACTGGATTTGGTTGGAATGTCAGGTATATGAACAGAGAAGCAGAAAGTGAAGATAGTGTAAATGATGTAGGGTCTCACAGGCCATAACATAGATACTAGAATTACCATCAACAAACAAGGAGTGATCTACTGGATTCTGTTAAGGAAAATTATGTAATTAGATTTACTTTATAAAAATATGACACCATAGTCTTTGAAGTAGGAAATACATAGTATTTATACTTCAACAATTCACAGAATTGCCTCTGTTGTTATTGAGATTGATAGCAATTCTTAAAAATTCTGGGGAGTGAACTCTAGGGATCTTGTTGGTGAATCAGAAAGGTTCATTGTTTCTTTTCTTTAAATTAAGACAACTAGTCAGCTTTTAATTTTCTGATTTTGACATAAAATGGCTATGCTGATATCCTAAAAGAAGAAGAGTAATACATGGTAAGAAATTAATTATGAATAAAATCTAGAGGTAGATCAAATATAATGACTATGTTAATATCCTAAAAGAATATATGTACAATGAGGAATGAATTACAACTAATACTCAGAGGTAGATCAAATAATCTAATTTGTTTAAGATAACTGAAGTTGGTGTTTAGAAACCAAATTAATGGAGTAAGAAAATAAGCTGATGCTGACAGCACCAAGAATATTCATCAGGGTCCCAAAAGCAATTTCATCACTGGAAATCATGTGAAATCTGGTGATTAACCAAACATTTCTAGAAACAACTGATACATATGTACCTACTGAAAACATATTGTATATCCAATATTCTGTTAGAAACTATATGTAGGTAACTGTTGCAAGACATCCTGTGGAGAGAAAATTGAAAGAATGACTTTTCCTCTTGATGCAGAAAGAGAATTCTTTAAATGTTTGAAAATCTTGAGTGGAGAGCCTCAGAGTTAGAGTTAGGGGGTTATTTGTAGCAGAGTAATTCTATTCAAGGACTTCCTTAGGCAGATACTAGTCATAGAATGTAGATAAACCAACTTCCTGAGAGCAGTGTTTTTCTCCCCAACCCTAAGCAAAACCTGGTGTATAACTGTAACCAAACAAGTTTGCATGGACAAATGGGTGTAAATTTATGGCATAAAAAGACTCACTGGGGGGGTTATACTTGTGGAGTCTAACATTGTAAGTGAATAAAATACCTGATTGAATAGGAAATGGTCTAGAGGTTGTTGTTGTTAGGTGCCGTCGAGTCGGTATCCAACTCATAGCGACCCTCATAGGGTTTTCAATGGCTGACTATTTCGGGATTGCCTTGGGAATGGATTGCCAGGTCCTTCTCCCAGATCTAGAGGAGTTTGTAGAAAAATCATTATGAACATAGACATGGGCTTTGTACTGAGGTTGCTATCTCAAAAAATCTCTCAGAGCATATGTGGGTTTTATTTCCAAATTTTTCTCAGAATTATACAGTCTAAATCCTTTAAACTATATATTACAAAAGTGCTCACACTTTTCATTTAAAAATTCATTTTGTTACCAGTTGAAATAAAGATATTTATACAGGTGAATGAGCCAATGAAGGAGTAAGTAAGGATCAGCTACTGTTACAAATACTGGATCAGATTTCCTTTCTAAAATTTTTCCCATCCTCATTCAGTACCACCAACACATACACATTTACACATGTAATGAGATTCCCAGGAAATATATTTTAGATTTCATAATAGATTTAAAAACAGATATAAGTTACAACCAAGTCAAATTTTGGAATCAGTCAAGTGAAAATTTCTTCCTAATTTTTCACGTGGTGTCCACTATCCAATTAAAAAATTTAGGTATTAATATGCCTGAAGCCATACCATTGTGGTGTCCAAACACGTCAGATCTTGGAAGCTAAGTAGGGTCAGGGCTGGTTAGTACTTGGATGGGAGACAGCCTGGAAACACCAGATACTGGTGGTGCTGAAGGCTTGGGAGAAGGACAAAAAACAATCAGCCATTGAAAAATTGATGAATAACAGAGGAGCACTGACAATAGTGTTTCGCCTATTGTACTTAGGGTCACTATGAGTCAGACACTGACTCGACAGGACCTAACAACAACAAAAACAAAGGTATTAATATAAATATAAAATGCCTTAGATTATAGCAGGAGGGTAGCAGATAGCATATAATTACATCAAATGAGCACAATTTATGTGGAATTTGATTCTGTAAAGTAACATTTCAAACCTTTTTCACAACTACTACTAATTTTTTTCCATTGATATCACAGGACAGAAACTAGCTAGTAGTGTTTTTCTCTTACCTAAGTTAACCATTGGGCTGGGATTTGGCTCAGTGGGTAGAGTGCTGCACTGCAGTCTCTGAGGACCCGAGTTCATTTCCCAGTGCCGCAAAAATGGGAGAAGGACCTGGCAATCCACTCCCAAGGCAATCCCGAAATAGCCATTGAAAACCCTATGAGGGTCGCTATGAGTCGGATATCGACTCTACAGCACCTAACAACAACAACAACAAAGTTAACCATTAAAGACTGGGGTTTACCTCAGATGGTAGAGTGCTTCTCTGCAATCTCTGAGACCCTGGGTTCAATGCCCAGCACTGCAAAAATGAGAAAAGGATGTGGCAGCCCCACCCCCAAACAATCATGCATTGAAAACCCTACAAATAGCAGAGAAGTACTGACATAGTACATATGTACCTACTGAAAACATATTGTTTTCATGGCGCAGTGTTGGGAAGTGTTTTGTTCTGTTGTACATGCAGCCACTATGAGTGGGACTTGAGTTGATGGCATCTAACAACAACAACAAATTACCCATTACAAGGCTTTAATCACATCATAACTATAATATTCTAATTTCATAACCTAAGAAAACAGTACTGGGTTATTTACAAAATGTTTATGCTTGTTCTTCATAAATATTTTAATTCTTTGCATTTGAGAACCTTCTAGAAACTGGTAAATATAATTTGGCAAATGTTTTTAGTTCTTCAGAAAAAGGGTCCATTCTTGAACAAAGTAAAATCTTGACTTTGATGTCTTATTGGGAAAATAATATTTTCATTTGGCATGCTGAATATTTCAGAATTTGCCTTGGACGCATTTCCCTTGCTACATACAAAGATTTGTGCTCTTGAGCAATAATCCCAAAGAACTGAAGAATTTGATGTTCTATGTTTTAGTAAATTCCCTTGTAAATACTCTTTCAAAAGTAACTCCCCTCCCAAGTTTGTAATAATTGACTTTGTTCTTTTTTATTTTTTTCTTATCTGTTTTTATTTACTTTAAAAATTATATTATATACCTGAATCAGATTTTTTGTACCATGGCTTTTGCAATATCAGAATATTCCCAAAAGGTCAGATACAGTGGAATTAAGCACCATTTCTAGAAAATTCTCTGCCATTGAGCATGACTTTTTACCCACAGAGAGACAGTTAGTGAATAAAACAATAAAAATGGTCATGAATTTAATAAGTAAACAACTGTATCTGGTATGGTCTGAGCATCTGTGTCCCCTGACAAACTAAGATGTTGAAATTACCTCCATGGCAATGGCATTAAGAAGAGAGTCTTTTTGGAGATGATCATATAGTGAAGGCAAAATCTTTAGGAGTAGGATTAGTTTCTTTATATAACAGGCTTGAGGGATCTTGTTTGCCCCTTCTCACATGTGGAAATAGTGAGAAGATGCTATCTATGATTAGGAAATCAGCCCACACCAGAGACCAAATCTATTAGCTCCTTGATTTTGGGTTTCCCATAACTCCAGAAATGTGAGACATAAATTCTTATTGCTTATCAGCTACACAACCTCTGGTATTTTTCTCACAGTAGCCCAAATAAATAAGACAATATCTAATTTTTAAATTGCAAAACAATGTACATTTAACTCAAGTCTAAAGATTGCCCTTAATAGTGGATCATCATATTATTTTTTATAACCTTCAGTGATATCCTTAAACTGGTATTCTTAGTACTTTTGTGCATTTCAATAAACATTAAGTTGAGTGACTTGTTAGTAGCTGTCATAGACTCCATAGAGTTTGGAGGACAAGACAAACATGAACATGTAGAGTAACTAGATTCTGTGAAAAATGATAAAACACAGGTGTAAACAAGGTATAGCATGACTTTGAGGAGGAGGCAATCAACTTGTTTGGATGGGGCAAAGGTCTGGGAAAGATTCCAAGAAAGGGCAGTGGTTAAACTGAATCCCAAAGAAGGCAGGTTATATTTTCGAGAAAATGAGGAGAAGAGAACATTTGAAGCAGAACAGCCAGCTTCAAAATGTGGGGGCGTGAAACACGCTGAAGTGAGTGGAGTGCAGTGTACAAGAATGAGTTGGGTCATGGAAAGCCTTCTTATCTGGACTGGGCACTTTGACCATTATCTGGAAGGCAACGAAGATTTACTTATAGAGCATCAGTTCCTTTCTTATCATTCTATTTTGTCTACTTGTTGTTCTTGTTGTTGTTAGGTGTCGTGGAGTCGAGTCTGACTCATAGCGACCCTTATAGGGTTTTCAATGGCTGACTGTTTCGGGATTGCCTTGGGAGTGGGTTGCTACGTCCTTCTCCCATTTCACGGCGCTGGGAATTGAACTCAGGACCTCAGAGACTGCAGAGCAGCGCTCTACCCACTGAGCTAAATCCCAGCCCCATTTTGTCTACTTAGACAACCTCTTTATTCTTCCCACTTGTGTATCCAATGTTAATGTAAAATTATTTTACTTGTTAAGTTCTGTAGTGCATATCAAGTTGATCAGGAGTAATGACTTTAGTTGTGCTTCTATCTGCACTATGTTGACCTAAATATTTTAGAGGTAGACAAAGGGCATTAAAGAAGAAGAAATAGAAATTAAGAAAGTGCAATATGATTTACTGTAAGGCCTTTTCTTATAAATTGCAGATGAGTCTCAAGTTGGACTCTTGTTATACATATGGATTCCATGTTCAGGCTCCATTCCTCTAATCAGAATCTCTGTGGGAGGGGCCTGGCCTTTCTGTGTTCAAAGTGAATTGAATGCCTAGGACAGCCGGGGAAGTATATCACTTTTGTGGAGTATGGCTTTCTAAAGAATGCCCAGAAAACTTAAGCACTTTTTATACCAAGCTCAGGCTAATAAAAGCATTCAAACTATTCATGACGACCTAGCAATAATGGTTCATCGATGATATGTTTGTCTCTTCAAATAGACTGTAAATTTCTTAAGTGCAGAAGATGTATTCTTGTTATAGTTCTAGCTCCTAATATGGATAAGGACTCAATAAACATTTCTTACCTTATGAATATAACTGGGCTGGGATTTAGCTCAGTTGATAGAGCACTGCGCTGCAGGCTCTGAGGTCCCAAGTTCAATTCCCAGCACCGCAAAAATGGGAGAAGGACCTGGCAATCCACTCCCAAGGCAATCCCGAAACAGTCAGCCATTGAAACCCCTATGAGGGTCGCTATGAGTCAGATACCGACTCGACGGCACACAACAACAACAACAACCTTATGAATAAATGATGTTGTTATGTCTTGGACCTGAAATATTTCTCAAAAGTCATGTGCTAAAGGCTTGGTTGCTCACTGATGGCATAAATGGGAGGTGGCGAGAATTTTAGGAGGTAGGGCCAATTTAGAGGAAGTAGGTCATTGGAGTCATGCCTTTGAAGGGTATATCTTGTTTCTAGACTTCTCTCCTCTGTCTCCTGTCTGTGATGAGGTGAACAGCTTTGTTCCATCATAGGCACCTCACCATGATGTTCTGCCTTACCACAGCCCAGAAATAAGAGAGCCAAGTAACTGGACTGAAACCTCTGAAATCATGAGCCAAAATAAATGTTATCTCCTTTAACCAGTTCTTATATTGCAAGTATTTTTTTAGAGTGACAGAAAGCTGACTTAGAAAATTGATACCAAAAGGTGTGGTCATTCCTGTGGCTATACCGGATGACATGGTTCAGAAGCTCTTGGAACTGCCTTGAGCAGGAGGAATTTAGAAAGGTTTGGAGGAGCAGGGTAGAAAAAGCCCAAAATGTGGTAGACAGAGCTTGGTGGCTGATTCTGGTGTGAGCTTAGAAGATGAGAATGCTGACAGGAATATGGATGTAAAGATGTGCTCATGGGGCTTCAGATGGAGTTGAGGACTCTACTAGGAATTGAACTAGAGGATATTTGTGTTACATTATGACAAAAAAAAAATTGTCTAGATTTAATCCATACCCTAAGACTGGGTGAGACTGAATTCAAAGGAGATGGACAAATTAATCTGGCAGAGGAAATTTCAAAGCAGTACATTGTGGCATGGATATTGATGGCTGCTTTTAGCCAAGGTGACAGTGAGAATCAGAAGCAAAATGCAGGGCAGAAAGATTTGAAAAACAGTTTGGTCAGAAAACTATGTGTAAAATCAAGGCCAAGGAAGGTGTGGTTGCTGAAGAGATTAGCACCACTAAAAAGAAGCCAAGTATTTTGCATCAGGACAATATGAGAAATGCCTTGAAGGGATCTCAAGTATTGGCCAGTCCCCACCCATTGCAAGTTCAAGTGTATAAAAGTGTAAACTCATTTAAAAGACTTTCCCTTGACAAGAGAGCACTGCTGGGTCACCCTATTCATATAGGGAGGTCAAGAAAGTTGTTTCCCCAGGATTAATTTCATTATACTTAGCCCCAAGGCTCTCAGAGGCCACTGCAACCATGGTCCAAGAGAACCTGGCTATTGCTTGAGCTAGTGGCAGACTTTGGTGTCATCCACATGATGCTGGTTTCACACATATGCACAAAGCCAAGAGTTATATCGGATCACAGAAGCTTCCATTCAGATTTCAAAGGAAGGCCTGAGAAGCCAGATAGTGTGTGGTATGGTTAAAATAAGTACAGGTAGCCCCAGAGAGCGTGATACATGAAAATGTGAGGGTGAAGTCTCAGCTGCAATGGCAACTCCAGGCAGTTGGATCCCAGGAACATGGAATATTTGCTAAGGAAAGCTGTAGGAAGTGAACGTTATCTAGCTCAATGAAGTGGGTATTTCAGCTGCAGGCTGATAGGGGCAGAGCTTCCAACCCCTTTGGAGTTCACATTATACCATGTCTGAAAGGCTGAACATGGAGCTACATAATTCAATGTTTTCCCTGCTGGGTTGTAGTCTTGACTTAGTCACATCCCCCCTTCCTATGCCTCCATTCCTCCCTTTTGGCATGGGAATGTTTACCTATGCCTGTCTTACCAGAGTAGATTGGTAGTATATAACTTGTTTTGTGATTTTTTTCAGGGACTCACAGCTGAGAATCTGACTTGAGTCCCTAAGGAGACTTTGAACTTGGACTTAAAATAATGCGGAAACTGCTAAGACTTTGGGGACTCTTAGAGATGGACTAAATAAATTTTGCATTGTGAGGTAGACATGAGCCTCTGAGGGCCACGGAAAGAAGGTTTTAATATCCCTCAAAGACCATATGCTAAAAGCTTGGTTGTCAACTGGTGGCAATACTGGGGGGGGGGGTGAGGAGTGGAAACATTAGGAGGTGAGGCCCAACTGGGGGAAGTAAGTCATTTAAGGTGTGACCTTGGTCCCCTTGAAGATTGTATCTTGTCCTCAGCTTGCATGCTTATGCTTGCTTGCTCTGTCTCATGCTCGTGCTCTCTCTCTCTCTTTCTCTCTCTCTTCTGTCTCCTGTCCACCATGAGATGAGCTACTTTGCTCCACCCCAGGCTCACCACCATGATGTTATGCCTTACCATGGCCCTGAAACAACAGAGCCAAGTGACTGTGGACTGAAACCTCTAAAACTCTGAGCCAAAATAAATCTTTCCTCTTTTAAGTTGTTTTTCTCAGGTATTTTGCTGCATTGATAGAAGGTTGACTAACAAGATGTGTTGGACAGCTTTGTGTTACTATAACAAATATCTGAGATAATCCATTTATAAAGTGGAAAAGATTATTTTGGCTCACAGTACTGGAGGTTTCAGTCTGTGACTGACTGGCTCCATTGCTTGGGGCCTGTGGTGATATAGTAGATCATGGCAGGCAAATGGATGGGAAGGCCTTTTCACCTCCTGGCTAGGATGCAAAAAAGGAGAGTAGGAAGAAGGGTTGGGGTCCCATAATCCCCTTTAAGGGCATACTCCCAATGACCTAAAACCTCTTAGTAGGCCCAATGTCTTAAAGATTCCATTACCTGTTAATAATAATACTCACTTGAATAAGCCTCTAACATCTGGGTCTTTGGGGGACATTTAAGATCCAAATTATAGAAGATGACATTGTGACCATCTTCACATTTTAAAAATTAGCTCATTCTGTGTATACATCTAGACATTCAGCTATAAAGAATGAAGTTAATCTATTAAGATTGAAGAATACAATTAATTAGGCTTTACCATTATTTGAACAGTTTACTTTTAAATTCTTAGTAAAGGGAACAAACTATATTTTTTTCACATGAACTATTTTTCAAAACTCATAGAATAAAATTGTGTGAAATAATTTGATCTGTCTTCTATGCCATGCAATAACTAAAAACAGTTCTGCATTTCATAGAAAGCATATAAGATCAATCAAACTGACTCATGAAATTAAAGGGATTGGAAATGGATTTTCTTAATAAATATCAACTAAATACTATTCTTCATTAGGGAGGAGTTACTTATTCCTGGATTTTTTTCTATAAATGAAGAGACACATTGTTAGGGTAGGTAGAGGAGTGACAACAATGGATATTTAAAAATGTATCTTGTTCAGCAAAGAAATATTTTTTTCAGCAATTGACATTTAAAGGACAAAAGGTATTCTCGCCATATTTTCAATCAACTTGACAATGTCAAAGAGACAAACCATTTATACAATATATGTTATAGCAGAACCTCATGTCAATGCAATAATTGTTTTCCATTAGAATGCCATCAGAATAACAAATAGAATATACAGAAGACATTGATAAAATATTACTTAATGTAAAATAAATAAAAATTTTCTATCTTGAAACCTGTTTTGTTTTAATAGTAATTTTATAGAATACATAGCTACAGGTCGAGAAAATGCTCTGGAGAAATCTTTCCACATTTTCTCTACCTCTCTAGCTCTTTAAGTCAGGAGGTCACTATTTGCTCCTGCTACAATAATTTCAGAAGATACTACCCATGATGGAAAAGGCAGAATATCCATGGTGCTTTAATTACAGACATTAAAGAAAGCAAGATCATGAACACTGTCAGCTACCAGCTGATAATACAATAACTGAGAAATTTATTTTTGCAAATACACTGGAATTTCTTAACAGTGAAAATGAATACTAAGGAAAGCCTATTCAGCTGGCACATTTACTGAATTATACTTTGAGTTCCACAGAGTGCAACTACTGCTAGAGTTCTATTTCAACATTTTCTTGAAAAGATGCATATACATAAAATTACCTTTCAAGTGCCCTAGGAAATCTTTATATATAGAGAAAGTGTACACTAAGTCCTGCTACAAAGTAAAAATTCACTCTACTGAGGGATGAACAGGAGGACCTCTATGTACATTTCTTTCTGCAAATTTCTTTGCAAATTTCTGTGAATCTATAATTATTTCAAAATAAAAAGTTTTAAGGCAACTTGCTCTCTTGTTTAAAGTACCTTAAAATTGAACTTATGCAAAAAGCTTTAATGAAAAATGTGCTTGTTTCATCTCATATTTATTGGCATACGGTCTGATGACTACTTTTTCACTCATTCAAAAAAATTTTATTGTGTGGGTAGAGATAATGACATGGCAATGTTTGGGGTACTGCAATTTACATTAGGTTATTAGAGGAGTACCCTCTGGGAAGGTGACGTGAGCAGAGATGTGAAGGAATTAAGGACGAAAACTATGTGGACACCTGGGTGAAGGATCTGATTACATATCTCAAATGTCACGTATTTTGAATTATGACTTGTCATTACTGTGACTTTTTTACATAATAGAGATGTTGTTAGGTAGCATCGAGTTGGTAACCGACTCATAGTGGCCCTTCGTACAACAGGCAAAACACTATTGTCAGTGTTTCTCTGCTGTTCATAGGGTTTTCAATGGCTGTTTTTTTTTTTTTTTTTTTTTTTTGGGAGGGGGGTGGTGGACTTCCAGGTACTTCTCCTAAGCCTGCAGCACATGGTGTTCAAAAGTGGTCTCCCATCCAAGTACTAACCAGGTCTAACCCTGCTTAGCTTCCAAGATCTGATGAGATCAGATGCCACAGTGGTACGGCTGCAGGCCTATAAGAGAGATGGATTATGTATAACTGTTGATGTAAGTTCACATGTGAGCCTCTGGTTTAGCATTATAAGTATGGAGGACATCAAATCTTGTCTAAATCCTTATAACTTCTGATTTATGAGACATGGATATGTTATTTAATTCCATTTAGCCTTGGTTTCTCATCTGTAAAATACAGACAATTTATCCTGTGGAGTTTTTTTAATTGCAGTGCTTTTACATATTTATAATTAACTTCAAAAAAATATTTTTAAGACAAAGTCTTGCTATGTAGCCGAGGCTGGCCTCAAACTCATGATCTTTCTGCTTTAGCCCCTTCAGTGCTTTGATTACAGATGTGCACCACCATTCCCAGCCTTGTGGAGCTATTTTAAGGAATAAATGAAATAATATATGTATAATGGCTAACAGAAATAAGTGTTTAGTGTGATAGTAATTATTATTTTAAAGCAAATACATGTAAATTAGAACTCTATCTCCAATGTTTTAGATAGCATTACTTTATTCATTCATCAGCATTAATTAAGCCTTCTTAAGCCCACACTGCCTGTAGCCTTAGCACTGTGGAGTCCAATCCACACAGATCTTGGAAGCTAAGCAGGGTCGGGCCTCATTAGTACTTGGATGGGAGACCACCTGGGAACACCAGGTACTGTAGGCTTGGAAGAAGGACCTGACAACCCATACCCAAAAATCAGTCCACCATTGAAAACCATATGAATAATAGAGAAGCACTGAAAATAGTGCTTTGCCTGTTGTACATAGGGTTGCTATGAGTCAAACACCGACTCCACGGCACCTTACAACAATAAGCCCTCACTACGTGCTTTTGTTGTTGTTAGGTGCCAAAGAGTCAGGTCCAACTTATAGTAACCCTATGTACAACAGAACAAAACACTTCCTGACACTATGCCAGGCATCTAGTCTTTTTTTTGTTTAAGCCCATTGCTGTAGCCACTGTGTCAACCCATCTAGTTGAGGGTCTTCATTTTTTTTCATTGACCCATCACTCTCCCAAACATGATGTCCTTCTGCAGGGACTGGTCTTTCCTGACAAGAAGTCCAAAATACACAAGATGCAGTCTAGCCATACTTGCTTTCAAAGAGCATTCTGGTTGTGCTTCTTCTAAGATGGATCTGTTGGTTCTTTTGGCAGTCACTATGTGCTAAACACTACGATAAGTTATGTGAATACCAAAATTTAAGAAATACTGATGTATTTCTTATATTCATAGGAAATAAATATGACAAATCATTTAGGCCATACTGCAATAATTATCATAATAAAGAAGACAAAGTAAATCTACTCTGTTTAAGGGTCTGAGTGAAGGTATCATAGATGAGAGGAGTCTATTGGGTAAATTAAATGAAGAAAGCTGAGTAGACAGGGCAGACAGCATGGAGTAAATCACATAAAATAAAAAGAAAAAAGAAAGGAAAAAGAAAAGATAAAGAAAAAGAAAGTGAAGCACTTTTAGAGAACTGTGTTTCATTCTTTCACTACATCATAGGATGCCTGTAAAGGAAAGGAAGTGAAGCTAGAATTGCAAGCCGGAAGCAAATAATGCAAGCTCTTTTATACCTGCAGGCTTATATGGCACATCAAAGAATCCAGACTTTGTTCTGCAACATTCTGAGAGGGAAGCCTGATCATGTTTCCATTTGAAAAAGCTCATTTGGTACTGGAGAGGCAATGGTGTGGAAGAATTGTCAATACAGGGTTTAGGAGTCTTTAATTGAACACAGTGTTTCAGAACATCCTGGCTCAAGATCTGGTGGGAAGGAAGTAAAGGGAAAAACTGAGAGATTAAAAAGAAAGTAATAAATTTTCAGCCTGCAGCTATAGCCCTGTGGCATCCGATCCCATCAGATCTCGGAAGCTAAGGAGGATCGGGCCTGGTTAGTACCTGGATGGGAGACCGCCTGGGAACACCAGAAGCTGTAGGCTTGGGAGAAGGACGTGGCAACCCCCTCCCAAAAGTCAATCTGCCATTGAAAACCCTATGAACAGCAGAGAAGCACTGACAATAGTGTTCCCCCTGTTGTACAGAGGGTCGCTATGAGTCGGATACCGACTCGACGGCACCTAACAACAACAACAATAAATTTTCAATGAAATAATTTATTTTAAAGAAATTAGTGATCATTTACCTAGAAGCTTTCCCAACCTCATTGTTCAGGAAGTTTTTTGTTTGTTTTGTAATCTGATATTTTTATGTGTGTATATTAATTGTACAAAACAGTGGGTTTCTTTATGACATTTTCATGCATGTATATAAGGCAATTTGATCATATTTATTCCGCCTATTCAAGAGTTTTTTTTATAGAGCTCAAACTCTAGCTCCCTTATTTTTCCTGGAGGCTAGTGGGTGGGCTAAAAGTTACTCCCCTGTAATCACTTAATGCCTACAGCATTACCACTGTACTGTTCAATGCTGTCAGATCTCAGGTGCTAAGCAGGGTTGGGCCTGGTTAGTACTTGGATGGGAAACTACCTGGGAACACCAGGAGCTGTAGGCTTGGGAGAAGAACCTGACAACCTACTCCCAAAACAACAATCAGCCATTGAAAACTCTATGAATAACAGAGAAGCAGGACAATAGTGTTTCACCTGTTGTACACAGGGTCACTATGAGTCGGACATTAACTCCTCGGCACCTAACAGAAACAACAAAATCATTTGATATTTCTGGTTACCATTCTTTTTTTTTTTTTCTTTGAAGAACTGGGGGTTGAACTCAGGGCTTCCACTTCCATGTTTTGCAAGTGCTGGAAAACTGAGCTGCACCCCCAGTCCATTGTTTTACTTTTTGAGACAGGGTCTCCCTAAATTACGGAGACTGCCTCTGGTCTTGAACTTGAGATCCTCCTGCCTCTGCTTCCCAAGTTGCTGGAATTACAGTTGCCATGGCACCTGGCTGATTACCATTTTTTTCTTGACCAAAATCTCAAGTGTGATCCAAAGGGGCTGTCATTATAAATAACAAAAGACACTCAGGAAATTCCAAGAGTTTTGGGAGCTCTGTGTCAAGAACTGGGGACAAAGACAGAATAGATATTTCTTGTTATACCACAGTTTTATTCTCTCATCATTTGGTATGCTATCTTATCTTCAGCCCTTCTACTTCAATACTACATGTGTAATGATAACTCCTGCAATTTCATCTCCAATTATAAATGAATCAAAACTTTTAGTGTTGATTGACACAAATTGTTCTTTAAATGATCTTGATATATTTGACATTCCAGCAAACAATTAGATAAAACCTTGACAGACATTTGAAACAATAAAGTTTACTGAATGTAATCATCCTAATATTGTGTTATGCCCCAAATAAGTGCTCAATAAAAATTTGATAATAGATGACCAATCCAGTTCTAGCATATGCTTTTATAATTTGATCATGAATAAAACAGGAAACTGTAGACCAACATTTTCCCCAAATATTACCATGTGATAGATATCAACTTTATATTTTTGAAAAGGATATGTAACTATTATAAACAAATGTAAAAATATGCCCATTTAAAGATCTATTGACTGTGTAAAAGAGATTTTTAATATATTGTAATTATTTTTCAAAGTTATATAACCTCATTCATTAAGCCCCAAATAATTGCAAATAAATTTCCACATCAGAAAATATGTTGAGGAATGATCTAAGTTATTCTGCTTTTACTAGACACAATGCATATTCCATGTGTCTCATGAAATTCATTTCACAACAAAAAGGGATGTCCAAAGGGGTTAGCTACCCCAAAATAGAGCTCCTTCAATTGATCAAGAAAAATAATGGGGACTGGGATATAGCTTAGTGATAGAGCACTTGCCTAGCATGTGTAATGTGCTGATTTCCATCCTCAGAATTTGAAGAAAAAAAAAGGTATTCTGGGGGTATATGGTTTAAAAAGCTATTTTCTAGAATATTTTAAAAAGTGTATCATATTCTGACAAAATAATTTTCTTTTCTTTTGAAGATTTTCAGTTAATACACTGCCTAACTTAATATGTTATATAATTGTACTTCAGAAACTACTTGCTAACATTGCACACTGGAAGGTCCACACATATAAGTTCCCAAATCATTATTTTTCTGTCTTCACTATTAGTAATGTAGCCAAGCTAATACTGAGAACAATCCACTCAATGCCTGATTTTGTCATACAAAGTGTAACAGTGTTCTCCTTATAAAATGGGAGCATCCCTTTAAGCATAGAGTACAGTAAGCAAATATAGGAATTCCTCAGTAAAGAACAATACAACAGAATGGGAGAGACTTGCTTATCATTAGCTCATATTTTAAGAAATAGATTATACACAATTTAATAGAGATCAAGTTACCATAACATCATGCTGTATGTGTACAATGTTTGGCCATAAATGTTGCATAATGCATTTAACTCTTTACCACAGGAAAAAATAAGCATCATATAATTAATAGCATTTCAAAAAAATTGTTAAAAACATTAAATAGTTTTAAAGCTAGCAATTCAGGACACATAATTTATTTATATTAATTGGAGAGGGTCCATCTTGATTAGTGAAAAAATTGACTTATAGAACATTTTAATATGCATATGGTTTTATAACATGATAATTCAAACTGTGGAACTGCTACCAGAATAACTAAGTAGATGTTATGCTGAGCTTATACTAAGAGTATTTGTGATTAATTTACATGGGATATATTAATTGAATGCAAATGTATGCTTTGAAAATTCTAAAACATAATATGTTTCTTAATGAGTAAGTTAAATAGTTCGCCTTGAAATTTCACTCATGACATTCATTTACTTCCATTCTTTCATGGTAGTGCAAAGATAATGTTGGCTCCATGATTATGTATGCTGTGAAGCTTAAATTAATGAGATTTTATTTCCTAGTCAACAAGTATCATTAACTGGTATAAAGCCATCATCCATCATGGTCATGGTACCCTTATAAAGAATTCTGTTGCTTCCAACACTAGGCAAGTGTATGGCCTTGAACTTCCTGTGAAACTCAGAATTTACCGTAATATTTTTTCATTAAGCCTTTATAGAGAATCATTAAGACCATTTCCTATGATTGCATGGATTTCTACATCTTTCCTTTTATGACATGGAGACTATATAATGTAGCATAGATTATTGAATCAAAGTGACTGGGTGTGAGTCTGCATAAAGTCTGTGTTACTTTTGGCAAATTTTTTAACCCTTCTCTATACCAGCTGTAAAATGCAGAAAATAACGTAGGTTGGTTGTTAGAATTAAATAACTTAAGATGCATGACATTTTTAGGATAATATTGTAAACATAGGAAGTACTTGATGAATGTCATAATTGTTGTACATTTGTTATTCTTAATTTAAATGCTAATTCCATAAAAGCTTTATTAATGATCCATATGGATAAATACTTGCCTTGCTTTTATTGCATGAATGGGGCAATTTTATTTTCTCTCTCTCTCCCCCCTCTCTCTCTTTTGCAGTACTTGAGGGTTGAACCCAGGGCCTAATATATACTTTGTCAGTGCTCCATAACTGAGCTGCATGCCCAGCCCATTTTCAGTGTTTTGAGACTGAAGATGGGAAGAATACACAGAGTCATTATACCAAAAAGAATTGGTGGATGACCAACCATTTCAAGTGGTTGCACATGATCAGGAACCAATGGTACTGAAGGAAGAAGTGGAAGCTGCCTTGAAAGAACTAGTGAAATAAGAGGCTCCAGGAATTAATGGAATACCAATAGAGATATTTCAACAAACAGATGCAGCATTGGAGGTGCTAACATGTTTATGCCAAGAGATATGGAAGACAGCTACCTGGCCAACTGACTGGGGGAGATCCATATTTGTACCCATTCCCAAGAAAGGTGATTAAAACGAATGTGGAAACTATTGTACAATATCATTAATATCACATGCAAGTAAAATTTTGCTGAAGATTTTTCAAAAGTGATCGCAGCAGTATATATATAGGGAAATGCCAGAAAATCAAGCCAGATTCAGAAGAGAGCATGGAACAAGGGACATATCATTGCTGATGTCAGATAGATATTGGCTAAAAGCAGATAATATCAGAGATATGTCTATGTTTTATCAACTATGAAAAGTCATTTGACTGTGTGGATCATAACAAATTATGGATAAAACTTCAAAGAATTGGAATACCAGAGTACCTAATTTTATTCATGAGGAATCTGGACATGGACCAGGAGGCAGCCTTTTGAACAGAACAGGCAAACACTGCCTAGTTTAAAGTCAAGAAAGGTGTGTGTGAGGGCTGTATCCTTTTCACTGTAACTCTTCAATCTCTATGCTGAGCAAATAATCTGAGAAGCTATACTTTATGAGGACCGTGGCATTATGATTAGAGGAAGAATCATTAACATCCTGTGTTATGCAGATGATAGTTCTTCTGAAAGTGAAGAGGACTGGAAACATTTTTTACTGATAAAGATCAAAGAACACAGCTTTCAGTATGGATTGCACCTCAACATCAAGAAAACAAAAATCCTTATAATTGTGTCATTAAGAAACTTCATGATAAATGGAGAAAAGACTGAGATTATCCAAGATTTTGCTTTACTTGGTTCTACAATCAACACTCACAGAAGCAGTAGTCAAGAAATCAGACGCATTGCATTAGAAAAATCTATGGATCTCTCTAAAGTGTTGAAAAATTAAGAGGTGATATTGAAGAAGAAGGTGCGCCTGACTCATGCCATGGTATTTTAAGTATTTTAAATAACATCATCTGTTTGTGAACGCTGGACATAAAGTAAGGGAGACTGGAGAAGAATTGATGGTTTTGAATTATGGTGCTGGAGATGAATATTGAATGTACCATGGACTGCCCAAAGAACCAACAGATCTGTCCTGGAAGTGCAACCAGAGTGCTCCTTGGAAGCAAGGATGAATACACTGCATCTTATGTATCTTGGACACATAGGAAGGACCAGTCCCTGGAGAAAGACATCATGTTTTGGAGGGTGGCAGGTCAATGAAAGAAAAGTAAACCCTCCACTATATGGATTGACACAGTGTCTGCAACAATGGGTTTAAACACAAGTAAGATCATATGCCTGGTCCTGAATCAAGGAGTGTTTCATTTTGTTGTACATAGGGTTGCTGTGAGTTGGATCTGACTTGACAGCACCTAACAACAACAATTTTGAGACAGGGTCTTACTAAGTTATGCAGGCTGCCTTTGGCCTCCAAATTGGCATCCTCCTGCCTCTGGCTCCAGAGTCACTGGTATTACAGGTGTTAGCCACTGCACCAGGATCCTCTTTTGTTCTGTTATATTGATGAGCTAAAATCATAACTGTGGATTTCAGATGACTGATTGAATTGGCCAAAATTCTTTATACTTCTCAACATCATCAATGTGAAGGATGCTTGAGTTGATAAATAATATCATAGAACAGTTAAAAGTTTTGTCTCTTAGTGGATTCTCCCTCTTTATTTTTCAGTGTTGTATTAATTTAGAAATAGAACATAAGGCTAGAATATTCTAGAATTGTTGTTGTTGTTAGGTGCCATCGAGTCGGTATCCAACTCATAGCAACCCTCTGTACAACAGGGGAAACACTATTGTCAGTGCTTCTCTGCTGTTCATAGTGTTTTCAATGGCAGATTGATTTTTGAGAGGGGGTTGCCAGGTCCTTCTCCCAAGCCTATAGTATCTGGTGTTCCCAGGCGGTCTCCCATCCAGGTACTAACCAGGTCTGACCCTGCTTAGCTTCCAAATTGACGGGATCGGATGCCACAGGGCTACTGCTGCAGGCATTTTAGAATAGGACATCTTAAAAAGAATTTTTAAAGTGGCAAGTAAACTTATCTTTGCCTTAAGAGTCATACTTAAGGGTACGGTTTTAGAACTTCTGACTTATTAAAACAGACTTCTATATATTCTTTTATCAACTATATCTGGTTCACTTCAACAAACTATCCTCTCCAGCTCTTTCTTCCGGTTTCTCCCTCCTTTCCTCCCTCCTTACCTCACTCTCTTTCTCTTCTTTTTGTTTAAACTACTTAGTAAGGGTCACTGGGACTTATTATTTCATATTCCCCTCCAAGCCACTTCCCCCACATTTTTTCTCCTTTTCTAAGAAAATCTTCACACCTCAGCAAAATATTAGCTTCTATTTACTTATTTCTTTATACTCAGCCCAACATAAAATACTGAAAGGAGTAGGTAAGACAAACCATGCTCAATCTTTCACAAAATACCACATTAAAGTATAAAAATCAACATTAAATTATAAAAATCAAGAAATCCAACCAAAATGCCACACTGGTTAATCATTATAGTTCATAAGACTTGACCCCTCAAGGGTCTCAATGCTGTCATCCACTGCTTATTGTGAGATGATCTTGAAAAGCAACATGCTTCCTCTATTCCTCACCTCTTATTTGTCTCAGGGGCAAATCATATGGCAAATCCAGGGACAGCTTAATACCTTCCTGAGAGCAGTCAGGTTATGAGGCTGACTACAATGTGAGATCTTGGGCTGTTGATTCTTGAGGTTCCAGACATCTGCCTGTTTCTTCAATCTTTTCTCCCCTGGTCCCTCTCTAAAGAAGTGGCAGGTCACTAGAAGAGGCTTAAGGGTATAAACTGTTGGCTATAGGCTTTTATTCACCACTTGTACAGTAATATTTCCAGTCAGTGTTAATGCCTATTCTATTCCATGCCCCTAAAGATAGGATGGGCTGGGATTTAGCTCAGTTGGTAGAGCGCTGCACTGCAGTCTCTGAGGCCCTGAGTTCAATTCCCAGCACCGCAAAAATGGGAGAAGTCCTTGGCAATCCACTCCCAAGGCAATCCCGAAACAATCAGCCATTGAAAACCCTATGAGGGTCGCTATGAGTCGGATACGACTTGACGGCACCTAACAACAACAACAACAAAGATATGATAAAAGGTGCTTCTTGACTTTAATATCTGGCATAAAACCCATTGGGGGGATTTATTTAAAATGTAGATCCCTTGGTTCAACCTACCCCTTCTTCTATAGTTTCTAATGCAATAGGTTGGATGGAACCATAGAATCTGCATTTTTAATAAACTCTTCCAGAGATTCTACTAGGAGGTCTTTGAGCATGACTTCAGAAGCTGCCTTAGCGTGCTTTACTCAATGTAAAGCTTTCTAACTTCTGGTAAGTGGAAAACAACACAGGCAATCACAGCTAGTCAAACCACTAATTATTATATGGTATTTTTCACTCTTCATCAGATCCTAAAATTCTAATACAATTGCTTCCAGAAACAGCACCTTAAATTATATGGGAAAACCAGCTTCTTCCTTTGTACATGGAGGAAGCGTGACTTCCTAAATTAGACCAAGAAGAAACAGTGGAAGATGCTTTATAAGTTGGCTCACATTATGGCCCAGTTGACTCTGTGGTCTGTGCCTACTGCCCAGGAAAAGCCCAGTCTTCTTATAATTTGTTGAGTAACAGTTCCATCTACTGCCATACTTGCTGAAATTGCTCTCACATTATTTTCTGGAACAAAGCATTCAATTTCAAGTTCAAGCTCTGTATTTTTACCTCAGAGTCATATCTAGTGATTATATTAACCAGGTTGGAAGTATCGTTCAAAAGCCAAATGTTGAAAGATGCTTTTATTGACATGTGATTTTCCTTCACTTTTTGGCCAGAAGCCAAATACCAAATTTCAGATTTGGATTGGACACAGTTTCCTTTTCTAAGTAATTCAGTTGTGCTACCCTTTTAAACATTCCAAGGTAGACTGGTCAGAACACCAGTAGAGAAGTAACCTTGGATTGGCAATGGGCTATTTTGAATTCAACATAGTAATATTTTAATCCATCCTCTATGACCTTAAGGCATTTTACAAAAGAGGAAATATGTTTGATGTAAGAGTAAACAAGATTTCTGTCTACCAGATATTTATCCACATGGTGTGAAATGTCAAGTTATGAGTTTCTGATGTGGTTTTAAGGTTTAGAAAATGGGCCCTTTCTACAAAAACGTGAATTTACCTTGCTTCTCTGATAGATATTGTAGATGCTAGTTTTCCTGAACTTTACAGTCATTTCTGTCATTATTATCTTTCTTATATACTACACTTTAATCCTGAAGGCCTCAAAATGTGGTCTGGGGACTCCTTTGCAGTGAAAAGTATTCTCATACTAAGGTGTTACTACTTTTTAATTTTCATGAGTACATAGTAGAATTCTTCAGAAGAATCCAATATGTGATATCTCAACAAAGTGAATGCAGAAGCAAATATGAAAATCCATTAATCTTGGTCCTATTGATCCAGAAATTAAAGACAATTAATATATTTTTTTGCTTTGGAAAATATCTCAGATATATTACTCATCTTTAGGTTAAATATGATGGGTTATTATTTAAATAAGTGATGACATATTTTTAAAACATTTCAGTTTTAATTTAAAATACCGAAGATATTAGTAATTATAACCCATATGAACCAATGTTTTTGAGGCCCTTAAAAACTGTTAAGGGACTGGGATTTAGCTCAGTTGGTAGAGCACTGCTCTGCAGTCTCTGAGGTCCCGAGTTCAATTCCCAGCACCGCAAAAATGGGAGAAGGATGTGGCAACCCACTCCCAAGGTAATCCCGAAACAATCTGCCATTGAAAACCCTATGAGGGTCGCTATGAGTCGGACATGACTCGACGGCACCTAACAACAACAACAACAACAACAACAACAATAACTGTTAAGAGTGGAAAAGTGTACTCTTAACAAAATGTTTGAGGACTATTGCATTAGTTGAACTGAATAACTTGCTGTTACTTTATATGCTCATTTCTTTTTCACTATCTTGTCTTGAATATTCATGGATTTTGAGTGAAATGCCCTCTTTCTGTGCTTCCAATTTTGTATGCTTAAATCCCCACATATTTTGAAATCTAGCTCAATTTCTACCACCTTTCATAAATGCTCCCCTGCTTACCTCTACTCCAATTTTTCTTTCCTTCATCTGTTAAGAATTCAAATGGCCTTCTCTCTCACACCATTCATCATTTTCAACCTTTTAATTAGAGTTTATGTTTCTTTATAACTTCTCTCTCATATTAGACTCTAAGGTCCTTGAGGAAATTAAAAAAGAGGATTTATTATTTGTGTATTTTCTCTCCTCACTTCCAGAATCAAGGGTAATGTCTAACATAAAGTACTAGATAAATATGTCTGAGGTATGCATCCTGCAGATCTTTCTCCTCAGTTTTAATATATGTTTTTTAAAACCTACTACAAAATTGACTTAATGTGACTAGTTAAAGCATTGAACAGTGAACACAGAATCATCTCTGAACACAACTGTGAGCAGAGGTGGGAGGTCTCTGGTTGCCCTTTATCATTTATATAACTCCTTTCTTCTTTTCTCCTATTCCCTTCAAGATTTCTATTACTCACTCTATCTATGCTCATTTCCATCAAACATCTTGAAAAAAATTGCTAAATAAATGAAAAGAAATTCACATATAATTAATTAATAAACTTAAAGCCTCTTTTATGAGACTCGTTTTCTAAAACCTTAACATAAAATTGCAAGTATTTAATGTGTAAAACATACTATTTTGGAGTATGTTTATATGTTGAATGACTAAATCTGGGTAATAGCATGCATTACTTTACATAGTTATCATTTTTGAAGTGAAAATCTATTATATCTACTCTTAGAATTTTTCAATTATTTACTGTAGTGGGGTATGGTGGCACACTCATGTAATCCCAGCATTTTGGAGGCTGAGGCAGGAGGATCTCTAGTTCAAGGCCAGCATGGGCTACAAAGCAAGAGCCTGTCTCAGAAATGAAAAAGAATATAATATGTTGTGAATCAGAGTCACCATGAACTTATTCCTCCTGAAATTTTGTGTTCTTTGACCCTTATCTTCTCAGTATCTACCTCTAAACATTTCAGCCCCTGATAACACTCTTCTACTCTCTACCTTTATGAAAGAAGTTCCTCTCGATTCCACATATGGGTGAGATCATGGAACATTTATCTTTCTGTGCCTGGCTTATGTCACATAACATGTCTTCCAGGTCAATTCTTGTCATTAATGACAAGATTTAAAACTTTTATAGAATGAAGTTGAATGTAAGGAAGTAAGTAAATAAACCAACAAGTGAGTAAACAATTGGTACTGTGGTACTTATATTTTAAGTGGAGACCAAAGAATAATTATATTTTGTAATTTGAACTATGTAAGACAAAAAATGTATTTGGTGAAAGAAGGATGATTTTTTTTGTTTTTGTAAAGGTAGAAATATCCAACATGAGTGCCAGATATTTATCTGCATGGTATAAATGGTCAGGATATAAGTATCTGATGTGGTTTTTAAGTTTTGGAAATTGGACCTATTTCTACCAACATATGACTGTCATTCCTGGTAAAATTGTCATTGAGTGGCAAGAGTGAGAGAGACTTAGCACTTAACCACTATCTTCTCAACTTCATTGTTATTATAATACTAACAAAGATAACAACCTTAAAATGAAATCTTATCCTAAGTTATATGCCCTTGCACATTTCAAAAGAGGATTCACTGTATCCTATCATTGTGTACATGTACAATACTTTTCAACATGAAAGACACAGAAAAATAATGAAGGAGCCTGAAGCTGGGCATTAGAAAACCTATACCACTGTCAGTCTCCTAGCCAACAGTTATATAGCCTCAGCTAGGTCACTTAAAATTCTCTAAATCTCAGTTTCCTCACCTTTCCCCCAATGTTTTTCCATTGTCTCTGTGAACTGATTCTGTAGAACCAGAGTACTAACCTAGATAATTTCTTGAAAACTCTATGAATAGCAGAGAAGCACTGACAATAGAGCTGGGCATGGCACAGTATCAAGGAGTGTTTCATTCTGTGGTACATAGGGTTGCTATGAGTCAGACCCTACTCAGCAGCACCTAACAACAACACAACCATTGAAAATAAATCAATACATACTCTGGATATTAATTAATGTAAATTACAAATGGCTGGCTCATATTCATCTAGAAAGTTAGTGGCAAAATCAAGGTAAAAATTCAACATCTCTGAACCTCTAGTTCATGGATAGACTTACTAGTCTATCCATGAAATTTTAGCTCTAATATCAACCTAATTTAAGGGTAGGAATAGTAACAGAAATACAGATAAAGTTAGGATTAAATGGTTTCTCAACCTACCCTCACACTAAGTAAATCTATGACTTTATAAGTCTTTGGAATAATTTGAGAAACATGAATATTGAGACGGTCACCATTACTTTAATCAATATCAAATTTGTTTACATGCCCTTTCTTCTTTCTCCAATTCTGAGTCTTGTCTTGATATCCCAAAGCATACTTACAAAAAGTAAATTTTGTGATGTATTACAAAACGGTAAGGAAGCTTGCACAATTGTACTTAATGTTAGTTCATAACTATTAACTATAATATACTGGTTACTTGTAAGAGTGCTGTAGGCTAAAACTACATAAAAACATTTAAATAACATTTTTGGATAATTCTATTAATGGAACATATTTTAAATGTTTTGGAATCTGAGATTTATTTATTAAACAAACTTTGAATTACATTACCCTTCTTTCCTTCCCTCATGTATTTTCCTGGCTTTCATATTTATTTCTTACCTATTTATAATACATAGCATAAGCTTTCCACATTTCAAAAAGAAAACATAACAAATGGTTCCTTCTACTGACATTAGCAAATGAAAATGTCTGGAATTTTATCTGCTGTCTGAAACTCTACAGAAAAATTACTCAAATGTACTTATCAAAGGCAGATGGGGCCCATCACCACACTAGCACGAAAAATTCATCAACTGGACTATGACAAAGAAAGTCCCTTTGGAATATTAATTATGGGATGGTTTGACATGTGCAGCCATGAGGTTCTTTCTAGTTTTATTCAGACCCTAATTAATAAAAGAAAATCTATGAACTGGAAATATAATGTAAACTTGAAGGTTTATTCTTTTTAAAGTTAAATAGGGCACCAGTTAATCAGTATTTGCAAACTCATGTTTCAGGAACTAGCCAAAAAAATAAAAATTAAAAATAAAAAATAACCCTCTGGGACTGCATTCTTAGACTATAATCATATCTAAAGACTCTTGTACTTTCCAGATACTTGAAACATGATCAAGTCAATGAAACAGAAGTGATTTCCTTAGGTAGTTTCTCAATAAATTCCTGCTGGATGATTAAGCCAAAAATCAGATTTGTGGCTTTTGTTTGGAAGATTTCAGATTAGATTTGCCATTTAAAATTTGTTTCTCAGAAAACTTCTGCTCTAACAAAAAATGCACTTGAAGGAACAGCAATAGTAATTACATATATGAGTAGACAAATCAAAGAGAAAGTTTGAAGGTAGAACAACAATCAGATTCCTGAATCCAATGAGAGAGTTACTTCATGTATAATCCTCCTGAACTGAGGTCATGATTATGAGATAGTCTTTTTGATCTTTACTAAAATGACCAGTAAGTCAATAAAAGCTAACAGAGTTCTTATCCTTAAAATATCAGTGGAAGCTCTCTCAGAGACTAAAAAATTTCCCAATGGGATATTAAAGAATAATTTTATAAATACATAGTTTAATGGCATGGAATTATTAATATTAAAATTTGAAATGTGTTAAGTATAATGATAGTAGATAATTTGAGATTGAGCAGATTTTAATTTAAAATAAGAATAAAATTTTAGATGCAACTAAAAAGAATACAGGTTGGAAAATAGGAAAGATCAACACTCATACATGGCAAAAAGCAGAAAATATCTTAAAACCCTGATTTTAAGATATTCTGATGATAAATTTAGAATTATAAATTCACTCTTATAATAGATTTTTATTTTAATTTACTCTAAAGGAAATGTATTAATTTCTGATTGCTGCTACAACAAATTATTACAAATGAAGAGGCTTAAAATCACACTAATTTATTGTCTTATGCTGTTGTTGTTGTTGTTGTTGGGTGCTGTGGAGTCGTGTCCGACTCATAGCGATCCTTATAGGGTTTTCAATGGCTGACTGTTTCGGGATTGCCTCGGGAGTGGGTTGCACATCCTTCTCCCGTTTTTGTGGTGCTGGGAATTGAACTCGGGACCTCAGAGACTGCAGAGCAGCACTCTACCAACTGAGCTAAATCCCAGCCCTATTGTCTTATAGTCCAGTCTTACATATTTCAGACATGTAGTCAGGAGACCAATCCCTGGAGAAAGACATCATGTTTGGGAGAGTGGCAGGTCAGTGAAAAAAAGGAAAACGCTCCACCAGATGGATTGACACATTGTCTGCAGCAATGGGCTTAAACATAAATAAGACCGTGTGCCTGGCATAGAATAGGAAAGTGTTTTGATCTGCTATACATAGGGTCGCTATGAGTCGAACTTGACTTGACTACACCTAACAACAACAACATTGTTCCAGGGATCACAATCTGAAGTCAGCTTCACCTATAGGAGTCACTGAGTCAGCAGGGGTCATTCCTTTTGGAGGTTAGGCAGGGAGAGACCCTTGCTTTGCTTCTTACAGCCTTTTTTCATTGGTTCAAGGCCCTTTTCTCCATCTTCAAAACATGGCTACAATGTCTGCTTCTGTCATCACTTAAGACTCCTCTTTCAACTCCTCCAGAGTCCCTCTATAAGGACTGTTGTGATGATATTAGTCCCATTCAGATATTCTAACACAATCTACATATTTCATGATCTTTAATTTGGTCCCTTCTGCATAGTCCCTGTTTACTATGGAAGACAATGTATTCATAGATTCTGGAGATTGGGGCATAAACATCTTAAAGGGGCCATTTTTCATCCTAACACAAAGGCTAATAACCAGAGCAGACTTCCATAGATGCTTACAAACCCTGGGTAAAAATAAGCTTAAAGAATGACATGAATGTGTCCATCAATTCTTAGGGTTTTCCTGTCACAATTATCTGACTTCCTTTTGATACTAGGGGTAGTGTTTTAAGTCTTCACCAGCATAGTGCTGACACTGGAAAATGTTCATTCTAATTGTTAGTCCAACTTAATTGAGCTCTCCTAATTGGTAAATCTCTGTGTTAAAGAAAACATTGCCAGTTTATGGTAATCCACAAAATTTCATTTTCACAAAATAAAGCATAGGTCTCTAAAGCAACAAAACAGAAATAAATTACCTAATTTGACTAATGCAGTTCAGTAAATATTTCCTGATTTTCTATAAACTTAGCACCACTGAAAAGGGTTTATATATTTAAAAATTCCCTAAATGTATGCAGCATGCTTGCAAGGGATTGTAACTCTAATTTTCTTCATGTTTCTTTGATGAACTCACAACTAGTAAATTAGCCCATGGATTATACCTCATTAGCATCTACAGAAATAATGAGAAATTTAAAAAGCAAACAGCAGTTTCAATTCTTTCTTTTCATGAAGATCTTTTGGAAATACAAAAATGGTCAGATTCAATGGATTAATCTTGCCTTTCTTTTCAAATATCCCACAAAGGCTAAAAATGACATCTACAGACTATCATGACAATTACAAACATGCACCACTGAGAAGCTTTAAAGTTTTCCCCAAAGAATAAGAAAAACCCATTCATTACTTCTAATGCATTATTTATAGTTTGGTATACCATTTGGACTTAATCTTATGTTTTTTTTATTGATTTCATACTAATATACAATTTTCTCATGATCTCTCAATATGTATTAAAATTCTGTCAATGTACATTTTCTTGACAATGGGAGATCCAAATAGGACAGCCATTCCCATTCTGGTTTTCTTTTCTCTTCACTTTTAGTGGAGTTGAAGGTTTTATCTGTTACTATGGAGAAAGAAATTTTGGATGGGCATGAAAGCATGCCATGACACAAATTCCACCTCAAACATGAATTTCTCTTTTGATGTTTAAAAGGATGGAAAAACATTGTTCTAAATAATAATCAAGCACTTTTGCTGTTCAGGCAGAAGCAGTGACTGATTAGTGTGGAGAAAGCCCATAAGATAAAGTCAAACAGAGAAATAAAGCTATGACTCACTTTAGGAATGTGTAACGGAGACTTGTCTGTCATATTAGGATGACCATCGGTGAAGAGTGGCAGAGATTCTTGTAAGGATATGCAAAAGCAGAGACCTATACTGATAATAGATTTTTTTTCTGACTCAATAATTTGATTTGATTCTGAAAGAAGGGATGGTGGGCTATTTTAAAGATATACAGTAGACATTACTATTATAAATGATTTTAGTTCCTCTGTCCCTTCTCACATAAGCAAGATGATTTCTTGCTCCCTTGAAATTAGGCACAGCAATGTCACTGCTTTTGCCATTAAAATAGTTAAAGAAAGTGATATGTGTCACTTTGGGGCAAAAGCATTTAAGATCCAGTGTGTAACTCCTTGACCTCTTCCTTTGCTACCATGACAGGTAACATTCCAGGTAATAAAACTTCTTAGAATCCATGTCCAAGAGTGAGGTCTGCATTGGAATAGTACCTCTTAAAGAAACACGAGGAAGAAATAGAAAGAGTAAAAAATAAAGTATTACCACATAAGCCAATGTTTTTTTGTTTTTTTTTTGTTTTTTGTCAACCTCAAAACAGCTTATCTTATCCTAGTGATTGAGAAGGCCTCAATAATTTGTACTCCCAAAATGTGGTAGCTTAGATTTTTAGACACGGAGAAAAAGCAAAAGCAAGCAGCAGAATTAGATGGAGACTGCAGGTAGCTTGCTTGAAAGTTATTACTTCAAAGAAACAGAACTATAGACCTTTTCTGTCTTTTTCATTTTCAATTCTCTCTCTCTGTTTCTCCTTGTCTCTATTTCTCAGTACTGGAGGGTTGAACCCAGGGCCTGGTGAATTGCATGATAGGCAAGTGCTCCACCACTGAGCTACATCCCAGCCCTTTTTAAGATTTTTTTTTTTTTTTTTTGAGATAGGATCTTGCTAAGTTAACAGAGGCTGCCTCTGACCTTGAACTTGCCATCCTCCTGCCTCATCTCCCAAGTTGCTGGGAGTATAGGCATGGGCCACCATGCCTATATTCATTCTCAATTCTCAATTGAGTTTTTAAAATTCAAGAGTTAAGTTTTTCTACTTTTAAGTACCTAACATGATCTCCTTCAATATTTGTCAAGGAATTTCTAAGCCATCCTGTGAACATAAATTTTATGCAGGTATATTAATGGAGGCTTGATTCATCACTATATACGCTAGTTGGATTTTAACTAATTTATTTCATGCCAAAGTACATAGTTTTAATTGACAAGAATCCCTATTCGGGTTGACTGAGGTTCCCCAGGTATTTGCCTCAGCTTAAAGAGAGATACTTATGAAAATCACCATAATGAGTAAATAATTACTTGTTGCTAAAAACTGCTCTATTAGATTATTTCAAAGGTACCATTTGGGATAAATCTCCTCCAGAATAAATACCAAAGAACTTTTAAATACCAAATTGTACTGTAAATCTATCTGGATAGAAAAGGCTTTTAATTGTTAGCTTTGCTAATGTTTATACGAGTCTGTGTTATGATGAATAGTTTTTCTTCATTCAGTGAAGTTTTTCTAATGTGTAAACTGACAAGTCTCAGTTGAATTGGCTTATAAAATTTATGATTATTTTCTTCATAAATGTATGTCATTAGATTCAGTGATCACCAGTCAAAGTTTAATTTTTAACTTGAACTAAAAACCTGATGAGGTAAAAGACATTTATTTCCCTCTACTATATACTTCTGCTTAAGCAGAAGTAAAGAGAAAACCAAAAATGTACAGTATTTTCACAGATTTGTGGTATATACTACTCTACATGTTTGTCTAAGAGATCTAAATGTAAATAATAATTCAGGAATGGAATCAGTATTTATGTGTACCAACTTCTAAAATTTTCCACCTTATATTTTTGGGAATTGGAAGTTGACATTGAAATTAGAATAGAAAGATAAAGAACAACACAATTAGCCGTTGAATAGTTAGTTATCTCTTTTTTAATCTCTGCCAAGGCACATATATGTAAATTTTTAAGCAACAACATAAGCATGAGAGTCAAAGGTCGCTGACTCTCTTTGAACTGTAAAGTTGTGCTAGTTCACAGGAAGGAGACCATTAGCTTTAGTTTCTTTTGAATGCTCTCAGGTCTGACCCTGCGTGTCATTGAGACATGTTCTAATGTTCCAGAAATGCTCATTACTATAACAACCATGTCCAAGTTAAAAGAGAGATCCAGCTGTGCTGAACTTTCCTGTTGTATTAAAAGCTGCCTTTTCTAGAGGTAATTATTTTACACACTGATTCCCAAAATAAATATATATCAAGTCTTCCCTTACAGGTTCCCTCAGCTGAATTGAAGTTAATGAAATTCTAAGTATCTAAATTATATGAATCTCAGTTATTCACTATAATAAGTAGAATTCAAGTTATTTAAGCATTCAACAACACATGAGAAAAGTAACTATAAAACAAACAAAGAAAATAAGCAAAAGGAATGTATAATAATGACAAAAGTAAATTAGGAAGTAGAAAAAAGATCAATAATTATTTATTGAATGCTTACAATTTGGCACCATTCTAAGCATTTTATATGCATTAGCTCACTTTATTATCCTAAAATCTCAATACATTAAGCATGGAAAACAGCCTTGCCCCAACATGCTGACTAAAAAAAAAGTGATTGAAGAAACATGTGAAATAATGTATACAAAGTAAACCTACAAATAAATTTAAAAATTGAGAAAAATAAAATGTCACTTTTTGGCATTCAGAATTTATTTTCAATAAACATATTTGGAATGCTGATGTTGTACAGTTTGATGCCAACAAACATTTGAATAGGATGGCACTAAAATCACCAGTATATCCATTCCTATTGAAGCATACTCATACAATATGAAAATTAAATTTCAAAAACTATCATGAGTATAGCTGAAAATTCCAAAACTATGTGACATATATGGTAGAATTGATGAGGACTGGGATTTAGCTCAGTTGGTAGAGTGCCACTCTGCAGTCTCTGAGGTCCAGGGTTTGATTCCCAGCACTGCAAAAAATGGGAGACAGATATGGCAATCTACTCCTGAGGCAATCCTGAAACAATCAGCCAGGGAAAACCCTATAAGGGTCATTATGAGTCGGACATGACTCAGTGGTACCTAACAAGAAGAAGAAGAACTGATGAACAAAAGAAATATAGTATGAGTAACAAATAAGGAAAAGTGGAAGGCAAGAATATCTCTATGGTGTTGGATTGGAATCAGAGATATCCACATAAACTCATAATTGTTAATACATTTACAGATGGATAGCTACAGAAATAAGTGCTAGTATAGGCATGTTTGAGGAGACATACAACTATTTCCTGGGTCTCTATCCCAAAGGGGTGTGGAGACAAAGACACCCCAGTAGGCATGAGTACATCTAACACCCACATCTTTATCCTAAATAACATTATCTCACAAAAGGAACCAGGATTCCTTGGTAGCAATTCCTTGATAGCAGTACTGGGGAAGAGAAAATGCAAGAGCTGGAAGTATCTTTTGATATGAAAGGGCATCCATGGAGTGAATGGGGTATATGTTGAAAGGACACAGAAGTCAACTTGAAAGAGTTCCTAAGGGCCAAGTCTGGGGCAATTTAAGCAAAAAAATACAGAATGATCCTAATAGGCTATAAACTATTTAATAAAATAAACACTGACTAGTTTGTAATGATACAAATAAATAATTGAATTTTATTTGTTTAATTATTACTACTATTTTTCCAGTACTGGGGAAGGAACCTTGGGCCTTGTGCTAGGCAAACACTCTACTACTGAGCTGAATCTTCAGCCCTTTTTAAAAACCTTATTTTGAGACAGGATCTCACTAAGTTGAGCAGACTGCCTCTGGCCTCAAACTTCCCTGCCTTAGCCTCCTGAGTCACTGGAACTACAGGTGTGCACCACTGTCCCAAGCAATAATTGGACTTTAAAATTGAGGGAAACAAGAAAACTATTCCTTTCATTAGAAATCCAGTTAATAACTATAAGAGAAATGGTAGAAACAGAAAGTCACTTTCTGGCAAATTGCTAAGGTAATAGTAATTACAGGAAAGAATTAGTGACAGATGTGAAAATTAGTGGAAAAATATTTACATAATCTCTAAGTATCTTTCCACAAGATGCTTAATAATTTAAAAAAGAAAAATAGGATCTTCATGACAGAAAGCTCGGAAGACACAACTTAACCAAATGACTAAATTTAACATCAAAAATCAGAATTAGTTCTACAATACGAAATCAATATATCCTCTGTCTGTGGTGTGTATACCTTTTCATTTAGCTTTTTCCTTTTTCCTCTCTAATTCTGTATTATGATCAGAAAAAACCTATGAAAAAAGCGTAAAAAAAGATAAATGTCAAGATGTTTGGAATGAGAACACAGAGACGTGGTAGGAACTAAAATGTGATGAAATCTAGACCAAGTTATTAGTACGAACTAAAACTAACTCTAAAATGTATAAAATACAAGACTTGGCTACTTATGTACCACTGAAAAATCTTACTGACAGCTTGTGATATTTTTATATCACATATAGGCTTTAGTAGCTATTAGGACACATAATTTAAGCCAATTCAACTGAAATTCTCCAAGTACCTACCATATGCTCTGCATATGCTCAGAAGGATATGAAGATGAATAGGACATATGTTTGCCTTTTCTGATTTACACTTCAGTGCATGTGGAAGAGAGAGGAAACACAATAAAATAACTAAAATATAAATCATGTTTTTAAAAGTTATGTCATTTTTGGACATTAGAAAGAAGGGAAGAACACATAGGTTGGAGTTCTTTCATTATTGTATGCAGAACATCCATGAAGCTCTTCTTGTATACTAATTTTTAAGATACACACTTTAGGAAATATATCTTAAGACAAGGCAGCATTGGAGATTGGCTTTGAAATGTGGATATGATCTTACCAGAAAGAGACAAAGCAGAAGGGACATTCTAATGTAAGGATTAATATGAACTTTTGATGACCACAATGAGCAGTTCTATTTGTAAGCAGCAAAGACTACCCATAAGAAAGAGCAAATGATAAAATTGTAAAATCTTTTGGTCCTTAAAATCATATTGTGAAAGCATGTTAATTTAAGACTGAATTTAATAAAAATTATGACTCTTTTAGGTTTAATAATATGGATGTGTTTTTGAGTAAAATGGATATATGTCACTCTCTGTGAAAGAATATATTACCTCTGAAGCCTTGTGGGCTGGCTATCTCTCAGTGGATTATCCAAGACTCTGCTCCAAGTTTGTAGTTACAATAATGAACAGCATTAGGTTTCTTGCAGCTAACACCAGCTCAGAAAAGCTCCTCAAAATGCATTGTGGCCACAGCATAAAGCAAAATGACACAGCCATTAGTGGCTGAGAATTGACAGCAACAGACACACCATGCTGGTAGGGAGCTCATAGCAAGGTGGATGCACAGTTAATCAAAACACCATGTTGCCTGGAAGGCCAAGAGGGACAGCCATAGAAGATAAACACTGGGAATAACTTGAGCTTATGAAAGGAGACGCTGTATGTCACCACTGAGAATAGGAAAAACAGAAATAAAACCAAAATTTCCTTCACTAGTGTATGTAGGCAAAGCACATTTGCATTTGTAAGTGTCTCTGTGTATCCCGGCACATGCCAAACGCAAAACAGTGTATCATAATCATAACAGTAACAGATACCACTTTGCAAATAATTTGTACTGTCAGCTACATTTACCCTTTTCCTAATGACAAAAGTCAAATTTTATGATGGTTTGTACAGAATTTGGAATGCCAGAGACTGTCTTTAAAGACTCTGCTAGGGCTGACATTGAAACTAAAATAATAATTATAATGCCTTTGTGGATTAAAAATGCAGTTGGCCAGGCACGGTGGTACATGCCTGTAATTTCAGATCCTCAGGAGGATGAGATACAAGGATCTCAGTTTTGAGGCCAGAGACAGCCTGCATAACATTTTGAGACCCTGTCTCAAAAATAGAAAAATAAAAAAGGGGCTGAGGGTACCACTCAGAGGTAGAGCACTTGCCCAGTATCCTCGAAGCCCTGGGTTCAATCTCCTAGTACTGCAAACAATAAAAATAAAAACAAAACCAAAAATGCATGGTTGTATATGATGTTTCTTTACCAATGTTTGAGAGACAAAACATAGTTCTGGAAACTAAAGAAGGGTTTCGGCATTATTACAGTTCAGAGATTCAGTGGTTAATTTTCTCTATTTCATTTTAGGCTACATTTGCTCTCCCACAGGAGGAGAAAACTGTTATCTCAGGCTGAATAAGCTTGGTAGCTTTTTCCTGATAGGGTTAATCAAAAAGGAATTGAGACTTCAGCTTTCGGATTTCTGAATTAATGATGCTTTGAAAAAGATAAAGAGCAGCAGCAACATGTTTGTGAGACTAAGACTTCAAACATGAGTCAGAGAAGCTCATTTAAGTAAGTCACAAACCTAATTGTCTAACGCAAAGCAAGACTGGGAGTCCCAACACAGCTGGCCCCAGGTAAACTGGGGGAACAACAATAAACACCATAAAAGGTAAGAACCATCGGTCAGAAGCATCTCAGAAAATGTATTTATTACAAGAGAGGCAGGTAATCTGGAAATCAGCTATGTGCCTTAAGTGGAAGTCAGTGGTGTTACTTGTTAAGTGCGGTTGAGTTGGTGTCTGACTCATAGCGACCCTATGTACAACAGGCAAAACACTATTGTCAGTGCTTCTCTGCTATTCATAAGGTTTTCAATGGCTGATTGATTTTTGGGATTGGGTTCTTAGGTCCTTCTCCCAAGCCTACAGTATCTTGTGCTCCCAGGTAGTCTCCCATCCATGTACTCAGGCCCGACCCTGGTTAGCTTTTGAGACCTGATGTGATCAGATGCCACAGTGCTATGGCTGCAGGCTTCCTCTTGGATTAGAAAGCCGTTTGTTCTAGTTTGTTCTAGTTTTGAAAATGAGTCCTCATACTTAACACAGGACTGTAGAGAGGGGAATGGCTAAATTATTTTATACTAAAATGAAATTGCTACCTATCGAGATTAAGAGTCTTGCTTGGGCTTTACAGTAGTCTGCAGCCATAGCACCCTACCATGCCATACCACCTGATCTTTGAAGCTAAGCAGGGCTCACCTAGTTAGTCCTTGGATGGGAATCTGCCTGAGAATGCTACAAGCATTCTGAGGTGCTGCAAACTAGGGAGAAGAAACTGGCAGCCCACTCCTGAAACAATCCACCATTGAAAACCCTACGAATAGCAGAGAAGCACTGACAATAGTGCCTGGCATGGCACAGTGTCGGGGAGTGTTTCCTTCTGTTGTACATAGTGTTGCTGTGAGTTGGCCCCAACTTGATGGGCACCTAACAACAACAATACAGCCAGTTAGCTAAGACATGAGTTCTGATCCCCTGGATACTGGCCACACAGCATATCTGTAACCGTCCTCTGGACTCCCTGACATCAGTTCAGCAAGTAGATTTCTTGACATGTAGGTCTTTTTCTGGCCTACACAGTCACCTTTGTCAGGGTCATTGGTTATGTCACAGCACTGCTGTGAAATTTTCAGTGATTCCTCCCTTCTTACAATCTAGCAAGGGTTTTATGAATCAGCTCACTCCCCCTCCCCCAATGATACATTCAAACCTTTTAAACTACTATACCCCAGAGAAAACCTTTCCCCCAGGCTGACTGGTTTAAAGCAGTTTCCTGAGTCTGTTTCTCACACATACTTTACTCATGCTTTTCCAGTGCTCATGCTTATTTCCCCTCCTCTCATTTCTTTTTTCTAGCCAAATCTTCATCTTTCAATACCTGTACCAAGCCTCATTTCCACATAAAGCTTTTCCAAATCACATAGTCTCTCTGAATTCTCCACTCCATTCCCCCAACCATACTTTCCTATTATGCTTCCAATTACATATTTCAAGTAATGTGAAAATTGTGAAACTAAAATAGAATTTGAAGTCAAGTTGGTGCAGATCAATATACCATATGTTAGTGGAAAGGAAAAATGTCACATTTGTTTCAATTTCAAAAGTCCAGTATATTAGCTAAAATGTCCTCCTATACAGTCTATAAATATGGAAAGCCTCCAGATTCTATATACCAGGTAGCAAGATGACATAGGAAGTATTGCCTGGCTTATATTTGGTATTATTCTTTTTATTAGTTATGAAGTCTGACTTCCTCTACTTCCTGCCTCTTTATTTTTTACAGCTCAAATAGGATATTTATTTCCATTATTTCATGCTGATGGTAAACTTTCAAGAGAAAAAAACCATAAGAAAAAAATTAAGGAGAAATACCTACAATTCAAGTTTAGATGGCAAAAATTAGTTATTTCTGTCTAATATTTCTTGAATTCCCTTAGTATGATATATGTAGCAATTTAGATATAACTGGAATACACTCAAAGTCTCTGCGCCAAAAACTACAGCTGTTCTCTTCAAACTTAATATTTTCAAATATTCTATCATTTCAGGAACATTGATTATTAATCAGATAAGGGAGAGGTGTAGTAATATTTCTGGGTAGTTCTTCATTACTCCAGGAATTTAACAAGGGTAAATTTTTAGAATGAAAGTAGTAATATGCAGGACAAACTGTAGTAAGCTATGTGAGTTTCTACCTTTTGGAAAAGCTAGTTTTTATCTTTTCTGTTTGTAAAATGGCAAGGAATATAACTAAGATATTTAAAGAGCAGGTAAACATGAAAGGAAAGCACTAAAAATATGCAATGGTCACTAAAATGTATTTTTTCTAATTCATCTCTAGCAAAATAAATGTTCATGGACAAAAGGACTATGTCTGTTTTGGTTTTCATTTATTGTATAGGATGGTGTAGGATCGAGGGTATAATAAATGCTACATGTGTGTTTATTGGACTCCTGAGTGAACAAATACACATATATGTCTTCTTTTCAATTATTATGCCATTTCCACGATACTATGGGTCTACTTAAAATATAAGAAACTAGTCTTGGCTGGGCACAGTGGCATAGGCCTGTAATCCCAGTGACTCAGGAGGCAGAGGCAGGAGGATTCAAAGTTCGAGACCAGAGGTAGTCTGTGTAATTTAGCGAGACCCTGTCTCAAAGAGTAAAAATATGGGCTAGGAGTGTAGCTTAGTGGTACAGTACTTGCAAAGCATTCAAGCTTGAGGCCCAGGGTTCAACCCCCAGTACCAGAGGGTCGGGAGGAGAAACTACTCCCGTCTTGTTTTGCTGATAAATAGTTAAATAGGCATAGGTATGCTATTTAACCAGCCTGAGACCTATTTACTAATTTGTAAAATAAGAAGAATGTCTTCCCTGCTTATGTCAAAGTGTGGTTTTTGAATGAGAGCATTGTGCAAAAATATCTTTCAAACTATAAGGTACTACAAAATGTAAGGCATTATTTTAATAGGATGACTTATTTGAAAAATATTAAATTTATACCTGAGTTTTTGACTCAATTTAAAAAAAGGTAAGTAGAAAAAAATAGAACATGTAACAGATTTTTGCAAAAGCTTTACTCTTGGGATTTTCATATGGGGTAATACTTTCACAACTGTCAAGCTAGATTATGCAGAAATTTAAAGATACAGAATATTTACTTAGGAAAACATGACCTAAGGATGTGACACTAATTTTGATTAATTTTCTGCACTCATAAATGGCTTGCCAATGTAGCAGGACCAGTGAAATGCCCTTATTATACAGGTTTGTGTGCTTTCCATTGCCCATTTTTGTACTTCCTGGTAATTGATTTGCAAAGCGTGCTTTTAATGTTTTGTTTAAAAATTCATTTTAGGAAGGTTAGGAATGGAGAATATTTCTTGGAAGAGCTACTGGCAATTTAATGGGGAAAATTATCCAATTTTCCTTTGCATACTATAAAAGAATGATTTATTGCTAGCAACACTTTGTTGCTTTAGTGGAGATAACCTCTCTTACATTTCAAACTCTACGGGAGATACTTCCATTCTATTCTCCTATCTTTTTGTTTTTAACATTGCATTAGAAAAAGAATATTATCAAGACTGACTTCATGTATTCAACCGTTCAACAAATATCTACTAATTCTATGCTTTACTATGAGTTAGTTACTAAGATAGGCACTAGAAGTTTTTGTAATATTTTTTAACTAATACACGTATTTTTACTTTATTTTCATTGCAGACATAAAAATGACTCTGAACTGCTCCTCCCACTTTTTTTCATATCTTCTTGATCTTTACATCTACAGAGCTTGGCTCATGGTAGGTATGGCCCATACTAAGTACTCAAGAACTCAGTAAATGAATGGATGGAGAATAAGTAAGACTAGGGTAGAAATCAGAGCTTTAGAATCTAGACATTGTTGTAGATTCTACTTTCATTTCTGCTTTGCATGCTCAGCAGTGATTCTGCCTTTATCCATTTCCCCCCCCCTCACACACACACACACACACACACACACACACACACACACACACACACACAATTGCAGTCACTTTTGAAATGATCTCACTGTATCTGGTCTCCCTCCTCCTTCACTTCAAATCCTCTACCATGCTGCCAGAATTTAAGGCTTAATCCTAATGCTTTCACTGTTGTGCTTCCAGTCCTTCAGTGGCTGCCCCTCTCTTAGCAGCGCTTCTGTGTCTTTCCCCCTAGTACTCCTAATGGTGGGTTAGATTATACATAAACCCCAAGGTCAGGCTTCTTGGGCTTTCCTCTATGTGGCCAGTCACAGTTGTGGCATTTCATGGAAATCTAATTTTACTCAAAAGTGTATGGAGGGTTTGAGTTCCTGTCTATTATATAACCAAGCTTATTTTCATTAAGAGATTTTTATTTTTTTCAAATCATCAACAAAAATTGCCACTTCAGAAAAGGTCACCATGTGTATTTTGCCAGTTTCTTACTCCCTGGTACAGAGACGTGTAGCAGGGCTACAGGACCATCAGCAGCAAGAAGATAGCATGAGCAACACAGCAGACAAGACCCTGGGTGATCTGAACCTTGGCAAAGTGCTTGGACTCATTCTATGTAATTCCCATCTCTTACCTTCATTGTTGCTGATAATCAGAACATGCTGTGCTTTTTACAAATGTCTGTGCCTTTGCAAACACTGTTTCCTCCTTACAGAATGTATATTCATTTGCCCACTTAATAAACTCTTCACCCTCAAAATCCCAAAGTAAAATTTACCTCTTTTTCAGAATCTGCCTCATAGCCCTCAGAATAGCTCAGAGCGACTCCATCCTCTGCACTTCCAAGGCACTTTGTTCCAGCATTTATCACATTACAACAATCTTTTTGGGTAAATGTTTATTGTGACTCAGTCTCTTTAGTGCCTGGTGTCTTAAAGATGATTAAAGTAGCTGCAATTAATTTAATCAAAGGAGTCTGAAAATTGGATAATTATATAATTTGAGGACCGCTGCTTTAGAAATATTGTTAATTATTTTGTGATTATTAGGGAGATAATTGTTTAATCTAATTGCTATTTAGTATCTTTAAAATATTATAGAGTATTTAATCTGTTCTGGTTTTTAGAATGTAGACTCCAGTCTTTAGGCTTTAAATGACCATTTAAAACAATTAACTATGCATCAAATAGCCATTTAAAACAACTAAATACAATTCTTTCTTCCAAGATAGTTACAGTTATTATTAAATCAACTAATGTAAGACTTTGTTTTTTTTCACATATAAGGGAAAAATAGATTTCAAACTTAAACCTGTCATATGGTGAACAGGTGATCTCTTATTGGTTTATTGCAAAGAAGCAAAGGTATAACAGATGTGTGTCATGAAAAATAAAAACCCGAATTATAATATTATGATTGGATGGTGGCTTGTCTTGAAAGTTTTGGCTTTGACAAGAGAAAAACTGAATGCTTTTAAGTGTAGTGAAATTGTAGACACTGCCACCAAAACTTGTCTTTCAGGCAGAAAACTGCTTTTCATGAACCTTAGAGGTGGTTACAAATAGAAATTTCAAGTACTGATTATGGATGACGTTTCTCCCACAAGGAATGGAACTTATAAGAAGGTTGTTTGAATATTCCACATGTCTGCCTTATAATGTTAGAATGCCTTTGCCACAAAACAAAATGTTTGACTTGAATTTCATTTTTTTTTCATATTGGGTTCTTTTTTTTTTATGTACTGAAAATTCTATCACTCAAGAGAATTTATTCTCGACTCTTATCTTCATCCACTGGAAAAGAATTCTAAAAATCTACCTAGGTGAAAAATATATTGCTCAGAATTTCTTAACTATCATATTTTAAGAGACAAATTTCATAATTGTCAGTAGAAATCACCTATTCAGCAGTTACAATAATCTAGTTAGTACAGACTATGTTTTTTGTAAAAGAAAAATCCTTGCCCCAAACCATGTTCATTAAACCACTTTGAAATGTCTCTGATATAAGCATTCAGACCATGTACAGTAACTGACTCTTTTCTTGGTTTTATTATATATATATATATATATATATATATATATATATATATATATATATATATATATATATTCCTTAATTAAAATGGAACATTCACTTTGAGAACAGGTATTACAAATGAAAGCCCTGTCTAGTATTTCCTCCATCACTCAGTCTTCCTCCTCCCTGCCACCATCTCAATACCTGGCTCATTGCCCTTCATGTAATGTTGCTAAGTAGATATTTATTGATTGCCATGATTGACATGACCAAACCATACCCTTAAGAATATTATTTCTTACAGTTTGATTAAACTCCTGAGATTGGAACAAAAGAAACAGAACTGTGCTGATACAAATGAGCTACCTATAGCACATTTTACTTGAAAGTACAGCAGATGATATTATTTCTGAGAAAATGTTAGTTCAGATGAAAGTATGTTTAGGTGTTTACATAACCAGTATCATATGGCTCTTCTCAGGTCCATAATCATGGCCTACTTTTAGTTCAGATGAAAATATGTTTAGGTGTTTACACAATCAGTATCATATGGCTCTTCTCAGGTCCATAATCATGGCCTACTTCCATAGGCTGACCTAAGAAATAGATATTAGTTATGATATAAATTCATGATAGTCATTTTTAAGAAAACAGAACTTATATCATTAAAAAGGAGTTGTCTCTTAAGCTGGTACTTTAGGAGAAGAAACTGTTCTCACAAATGCACATGAATTACAGAATTGATTTTAGGGTCGGTGATAGCATTTGATAAAATAAGCCTCTTTAAGATCAGGCATCATTTTAGAAATCACAACAACAGTAACATTTGTTCACTTGTTAACCCAACTCACGGAACAATCTTGGTTCTAAATGACTTTTGGCCATTTTGTCAAATTACATTTATATAAGAAATATATAAATTTGATGTCAATGGTGGTATTCCGATAAATTTTCCTTACAAATTTCTGAAAAGAAACTCTGAAAAATGTGAGAGACCATGCTCATTTGATGGAAATACACAGTAACTAAAAATTAAATTAAAAGGAAACATTGAAGATAATGTAATTCTAGTTCACATTTCTCTGATGGGAAAACAGACATAAATGGCTTGTCTAAGGCCAGAGCATTTAGATACTAAACCCAATGTTCATGATATTTGGTTCATTCTCTTCTCTGATATAGCTTTTAACAGTAGCCATATATATATGTATGTATGTATATGTATATATATGTATGTATATATATATTTTTTAAAATATCTGTCACTTCATTTTATATTTATACATTGTATATTGTTTCAGAAACAGAAAAGTACATTATTTCGATGTACCTGTTGTTTCAACATTTTTTTTCCTTTTCTTCAGTGAAAACTTAAACACAACTATGCTTTACAACATGTGATTAGAGAAGATTGACTTGGTACCTAGTTTTTCAGAGGCAGTTTAGCAGCTTTCATGGTATTGGTAAAGAGGATTTCCTAAGCAGCTTTACTTATATACTTTACTAGAATTTGAGGACAACCAAAGATAATTTATTCTATAGCTATTTTTAAATATCACTTGTTGAACAAATTGTATTTTAATCATACCATTCCAAAATGGGATGTTGGAACATAAATCAAAGAAGTAGTTTCAGAAAAAGAAAAACTTAACTATGCGAGAATGTGATAGTTTTGTATCCAGGATATATGTAGGCTTATTCATCTTTCATGCATCTTGGATTTTGATCTGTAAATATTTATGATATTCATATAATTCAAATATCAAAATAAAATATTTTGCATCCTCTTAAAAGTTTTCTCAATTTTAATGGTTGATCAATGATGAATTAGAAATTTTGTTTAAGTTTTTTTAAAGTTTGAGTGGGTAATTATAATCTCAGAAAACAAAGGTGAAACTGAAGAGCAGAAAATTCTATTAGTAAATTCATTTTTAGGTGACTTCTGATATTTTGACTTGAAATGGAGTATGTTCTTCCCTGAGACTGTTCTAGTTCACTAGACTTGTTACTGCTGTTGGTAGGAAATAATGTGTTTGACTATAAATAGTAGAACCTTGTATATGGTAAAGCATACTTGTTGATAGAATGTTAAATGATGCATTTTCTTATAGGGGTTCATTTTATAAGACACCATTCTGCAGATGATAAAATAATGAATTATCTTTATATTAGAACCCAAAGTAGAAAACTTTTTAACCATCTGTAAATGGAACTCAGAATTTTTCCATATGTATCACTCTTTTCCTATACAACTTATAAGAATAGGACACTAAGGAGTTTTGAAATTTTAGAGATATTAATTTGCTCAAAAAGTATATGCCATTTAATAAGTTATTACATATATTTTAAAATGTGCTTTGCTTAAGTTCCTCAGCTTCACATCTTCATCCTATGAATAATCTGAATGGAAAAGTGGATTGTTGTTGTTAGGTGCCATGGAGTTGGTGTCTGGCTCATAGCAACTCCATGTATAACAGATGAAACACTATTGTCAGTGCTTCTCTGCTATTCATAGGGTTTTCAATGGCTGATTGTTTTTTGGGAGTGGGTTGTCGGGTCCTTCAGCATCTGTTGTTCCCAGGTGTTCTTCCATCCAAATAATAACCAAGTCTGACCCTGCTTAGCTTCTGAGATCTGATGGGATCAGAAGCCACCGTGGTACAGCTGCCGGCGTAAAAATGGATACATGCCTCTAAATTGTATACTGAATTCTAAACAAAATTTTAGTCAAAAGTTTGATAATAGCAACCAACCACAAAGAAAATACAGAGAATTTATGGGAAAAAACTTCAACAACTCATAATTATACTAGTCCCTGGGATCATTCATATGATCATTGTGAAATCAGGGAAAAAATAAAGCCTTAGTTATTTTGTGAAAGGAACATCCTGTACACATTCAATTGCAGAATAATTATGCAATGTGGAAAACCAGAAGAATTTGTGTCTATAATAAAAAATTCTAGTTTAAATAATTTGGTTTATAATTATTCAGAGGAATCATATGGTGACATAATGTTGGATGCCTAGTGCTTAGTAGAGTATTATTATGATCATTGTTTCTTTTATTTAGTACTTGGGATTATAAATACTTTAAAGCACCAGCAATGATACAATTAATACCTGGTCAGTGCAAAATTACTGTATCAAACCTACACCTCTTCACCTAGTGGGCCTCCTCTGCCTCACCTACAACCTACAACAAGGACCAGTGGCAGTTCTTTTTATTTCTTCTTATTTAAATTTTAATGGGCATGAGCATCTACATTTATACACAGAAGCTTCAGATTAGTATTTTTCTTCTTTTTTTTATTAACAAATGTTAGTGGGATACAGAGTAGAAAGGCTTTTGCTATTACCACTGTGCATCTACTGCATCACTTTTGGTTATATTATCATATCAACTTGCCTGCAGCCTTAGCACTGTGGCTTCAGATCCTGTCGGACGGATCTTGGAAGCTAAGCAGTTTTGGGCCTGGTTAGTACTTGGATGGGAGACCACCTGGGAACACCAGGTGCTGTAGACTTGGAAGAAGGACCCAGCAACCCTCTCCCAAAAAACAATCAGCCATTGAAAACCCTATGAATAGCAGAGAAGCACTGACAATAGTGTTTCCCCTGTTGTACACAGGGTCACTATGAATTGGATACCAACTCAACGACACCTAACAACAACAACAACAACAGCATATCAATTTACATAATTTTTGAAACCCTTTGATTAATATGTGGCAAAAATCATATTCAATTATGGATTATATTCTGCTATTTTTCCCCAAGTATCTGTGTAGTTGCATCATGTAACTTGATATTGTCCTCTCCTACTTTTAACTGTGTATCATTTCCCCTCCCCATCTCCACTTCCACAATCTTTGCTACCCTTTACTAGACACCACCCTTTTCTTTCTACTCTACTTATATTTTCCTTTCTTAGATAATCCTGATTGTTCTTTTAAATATATCTATGAATTTATATATTTTTTTCTTCCTTTAATTCTGTTTTAGTTCCAAGATATGAGTGAGAACATATGGTGTTTCTTTTTTTGGGCCTGGGTTTGTTCACTTAGGATGATATTCTCCAGTTCCATACATTTTGCTGCAAATGACATTATTTCATTTTCCATTGTTGAGTAATACTCCATTGTGTGTATATATACCCCAACATTTTTATCCATTCCTCCGTTGATGAACATCTTCATTGATTCCATATCCTTGAAACTGTAAAGACTACTATATTAAGTAAGGAAGTTCAGGTGCCCTTGTGGTATAATGACTTATTATTCTTTTGGTAAATTCCCAGTAGTTGTGTCGCTGGGGCATATGGCTGTTCTATTCTTAGATTTCTAAGGTAACTCCATATTGACTTCACTCCAAATCACTCCAAAGTGATTGAAGTCCTTTACAATCCCACCAGCAGTGTAAAAAGGTACCTTTTCCTCTGTATCCTCACCAGCATTTGTTATCATTTGTTTTGTCGATTTTTGCCATTCTTACTGGAGTGAAAAGGAATCTCAGTGTTGTTTTTATTTGCATTTCCTGAATGGCTAGGAATATTGAGCATTTTTTCATGTGTTTCTTGGCTTGTCAAACTTCTTCCTTTTATTTCCTTTGCCCACTTATGCATTGGGTTGTTGTCTTGCTATTTGCTTTCTTAGGTGCTTTGTACATTCTTGAAATTAGTCCTCTGTCCAATATGTAGGAAGCAAAGATTCTCTCCTGTTCTCTAGGCTCTCCCCTAACTCTGTTGATTGTTTCCTTTGCAGTAAAAATGCTTTTTAATTTCATATAATCCCATTTGTTAATTCTTGGTGTCATTTCCTGGGCAATTGGGATCTAGCTAAGGAAATACCTTCTTATATCTATGTGTTGGAATATGTTTTCTATCTTCTCTCCTAGTACTTTTAAGGTTTTCCATTTTATGTTGAAATCTCATCCATTTTGAATTGGCTCTTGTGTAAATTGAGATCTATTTTCAATTTTCTGCAAATGAATATCCAATATTCCCAGCATAATTTTTTGATGAAGCTATCTTTTCTTCATTGAATTTCTTTAGTCTCTTTGTCAAAGATCAGGTGGCTATTGTTGCATGGGTGTATCTCTGGGTCTTTGACTGTGTTCCTTTGATCTTTAAGCCTATTTTGTGCCTGTACTGATCTGTTTTTGACACTATATTTCTGTAATATAGTCTGAAGTCAGATATAGTGATCCCACCTGCACAGTTTTGGCAGCTGAAGATTGTTCTAGTTCTACGTGATCTTTTGTGTTTTCATATGAATTTTAGGATTTTTTTTTCTACTTTTGCAAAATCTGTCATTGGACTTTTAATGAGGATTGCATTGAATCCATAAGTTGCTTTTGGTAATATAGCCATTTTACAATATTTTTTCTCCTGATCCCTGAGCAAGGGATATATTTCTATCTTCTAGTATACTCTGCAATTTCCGCCTTTAGTATTTTGAAGTTTTCCTTGTAGAGATCTTCAGGGTCACTGGTGAGAGTGACACCTAAATATTTTATTTTTAATGAGCTACTGTAAATGGGATTTTTGCCTTGATTTCCTTATCTTCCTGTTCATTACATGGTGTAAAGGAATGCTACTGATTTTTGAGTGTTAATTTTGTATCCTGCTATGTTTCTGAAGGCATTAATTAGCTCTAAGAGTTTTCTAGAGGAATTTTTCACATCCTTTAGGTAAAGGGTCATGTCAACTGCAAATAAGAATAATTGACCTATTCTTCACTTATTTGTATTCCTTTGATTTCTTTCTCTTGCCTGATTGCTTTGGATAGGATTTTGATTACAATATTGAATAAGGGAAGAGAGAGTGGGTATCTTTGTCTTGTTCCTGATCTTCAAAATTAGAAGGAATGGCTTCAATTTCTCCCCATTTAGTATAATATTGGCTGTAGATTTGACACAGATGGGCTTTATGATATTGAGGTATTTCCCTGTTATGCTCATATGCTCCAAGGCTTTCATCATGAAAGGATGGTGCACTTTGTCAAAAGCATTCTCAGCATCAACTGAGATGATTATGTTATTTCTGTCTGCAAACTTCTGGGTATGTCAAATTATATTGATTCTCCTATGTTGAACCAACCTTGCATCTGTATAATGAAATGCACTTGATCATAGTGTATGATTTTTCTTATGTGCTGTTAAATTCAGTTTGCCAGAATTTATTGAGGATTTTTGCATCTATGTTCATCAGTGAAATTGTCTATAGCTCTATTTCTTTGAGGTGTCTTTGCCCTTTTTTGGTATCAGGGTAACGCTGGCTTTGTAGAATGAGTTTGGAAGTGTCCTTTCCTATTCTACTTTATGAAAGTTTAAGGGGAATAGACATTAATTCTTCTTTGAAGTTTTGATAGAATTCTTCTGTGAACCCATCAAGACCAGGGCTATTCTTTGTTGGGAAACTCTTTATTATTGTCTCTATTTCAATGAACATAATGGGTCTCTTTAAACTACTTATGTCCTCTGGGATTAATTTTGGTAATTCATATGTGCTAATGAACTTTTCTACTTCTTCTGTATTTTCTTTTCTGGGGGAGTATAATTTCTCAAAGTATTTCCTAATGATCTTCTGGATTCATTGGTGTCAGTAGTTATGGCCCCACTGTCATCTCTAATTCTTTAAAATGGGTCTCTTCTTTCTTTTCATGAGACTGGGTAGAGGGGTGTCTATTTTATTTTATTTTTTTGAAACAACCAGCTCTCTGAATAATTCTTTGAATTGTCTTTTTGGATTCTAATTGACATATTTCTACCCTCGTCTTCATAATTTCTGTCTGACTACCTCCTTTGGGATTGGCTTCTTGTTGGCTCTCAAGTGCCTTGAGATGTGTCATTAAGTTACTTAATTGGACCTTCCCTACCTTATTGGAGAAGACACTCATGGTTATGAACTTCCCTCTTAAAACTGCTTTTGTTGTATCACATAAATTTTGATAGGATATATTTTTATCCTCATTTGATAGCAGAAAAATTTTAATTTCTTCTGATTTCTTCAATGACCTATTGATCATTCAGCAGTGTATTATTTAGTCTCCATGAATTTGTAACATTTCCAAAATCTTTCTTGCTTTTGAGTTCTAGTGTTATTCCATTGTGATCTGAGAAGATATAGGGGATGACTACTATTTTATTGTATCTGTTGAGGCCATTTTTGTGGACTAAAATATGGTCTGTTTTAGGAAAAAATTCCATGTGGTACTGAGAAGAATGTATATTCCACATATAATGGATGGAATATTCTGTAGATGTCTTTCAGGTCCAGTTGGTCTATGGTGCTATTCAAGTCTTTCATTTCTCTGTTGATTTTTTGCTTTGATGATATGTCTCCTGGGTGAGGTATTGAAATATCCCATAATTATTCTGTCTGGCCTGATGTATTCCTTTATCTCCAAAAAAGTTTGTTTTATGAAGCTAGGTGACCCTGTATTTGGTGAGTAAATATCAAGTATCATTTTAAGTTCTTGGTTGACAATTCCTTTTACTAATATGTACTGTCCTTCTTTGTCTCCTCTGATTAGTTTGAAATTAAAGTTTAAGTTGTCCAAAATTAGGATTACAACTCCTGCTTTTTTGTTTCCCACATACTTCATCTATTATTTTCCATCCTTTAATTTTCAGCCATTTATGGTATTTATGGATGAGGTGGATCTCTTGAATGCTGCATATGGAGGGTTTATATTTTTTAATTGAATGGCCAATCTGTGTCTCTTGAATGATGAGTTAAGACCATTTACATTGAGAATAATTATTGAGATGTGTTTATTCTGCATCAATTTGGTACTTGGGCATCTGAGTAAATAAGGTCTTTTATATTTTCCTCAGTTTCAGTCATCCCCTCCTCATTTTTTATTATAAAATCTAAACTTCTTAGTATGGCATTTACATTTTTAAGTTCAGGCTCAAAACTGCCTTTCCAAATTTATCTGCCTCTTGAATATACTTTAGTCCCTTTAGTTCTGAAAAGCTAAGGAGCATAAAAACTACCAGAGAAGCTGATTTAAAGGTCATATTTCTGGTCTTAATCTCCAGAGATTCTGGAGCACAGTATGAGAGTGAGATCACTGACTTGCATTTTTGTGTACATTTTCCAAATGACTGACACAAGTGGTCATCAAATTACACCATGAGAAATGCTGTTGTATTTTGCTAAAAACTGAAAAGTTTTCCTTGGTAAGCACTACTTTTCTTTGCTGCTTCCATGCATGCTTCTATGTTGTCTTCACACTAAGAACAATCATTTCCACTCATTTCTTTACTTGTTCATACATGCCTATTCCTAATGGTGCAGCAAATAATGGATCCATTCAACTTCACATAAAATAAATATTTCTACTTTCATAAAAGTAGTTGAGGCAAATATTTAATACCTGTTGATATTTATTTGTCATTATTTAATTATGGTTTACATGTATCCATGAAGAAAAGATTCAAGAAATTGCCTTTGGCAAATCTTACAGCAATATAGAAAATTCATCTAGTTCCCATATATAGGACTTCAGTTAGGTCTGGAAGCTGATACTACTTTAATGTAAAGCTTCCTTACATGGTTTGCAAAAGATTCTGATACCCTAAAGTTCTGCTTTACTATCAAATGTGCATAATAACAGGTCATCCACAGAGCTGAACATTGTATAGAGGTATTAGTAGCAAGATTCTTTAACTACGTTCTGGAATATTCCATTAAAATATCTGGTAAAATCTTTTGGGAATGCTCATTGATTGGACCTACTAAAGTAAAATATTTGTTCAAAATGGTTAATCAGCAAGTGCTGTAAGAAGAGGAAGCCATCTGTGAGTCTGGATGCTCACTTCTGCCTTTGTAATTTCTCCAGTTTGAAGAACATCTGGAGTAGGCTGACAGGGATTATCTGAAACATTCTTCTCTCTAAAACTAATCTCCTAGCATACCTCCCACACTTCTCTTCTAACCTAAAATACCTTCACCTGCCCCAATCTTGAGCTATCACAAAAACCAATTTTCTCCCTGATATCCCCATTTGGCAACTGGTGTCTATGTAAATGCACATGTGGCAAACATAAATCAATGCCCCAAGAGAGCAGTAAAAACTTATCACAAAGAGGATGATACCTTTGTTTGACTTCCTCCCTATTTCAAAGTGTAAATCAAGAAACACTCCAAAACAAGTAGTTTCTGAAATAATGATAGACATCATTTCTGTGTGTAGTTCTGTGTATGTATGTATACATGAAATAGAGTTGAGTGGTTTGGAAGTATATAAATATAAAACAATAAAGAGGGAAATAACATAACACTATGAAAATTTCCTTCCAAATTCTTTTGTAGTAAAATTTAAGTTGTTATCCTGGAACTTTGAGTTGTGAATTCTTGGGTCAGTACGAAAGTACATAAAGAGAAAAAAAAATCAGTCTTTGCAACAACACTGATTTTCTCCTCTGTCTTTATCATTGATGGTGTAAGATATTGATTTTGCTTTAAACATAATAGTGTACAGTTTCCTAGGTTTGAGATCACCAATCATTTTAATTTTCTTTAAGGCTGATTTTGCAATCAATATTCACTGCACAAAGATGATGTTCCAAGAATCAAATGAAAATGCGTTGTTACCAAATTGTTGCATTCTAAAAATCATCTTCCTTAAACAAAATCATGGAAATTTTTAAGTGAAAAAGAGGAGTGATGACTTAAATATCTGCAAATATCTCATAGTCATGAGTGGTTATGTTACACCTACAATTTCCATTTGAGATTGTCAGTGGATAAGCTTTTCCTGTAGTTAATAATAATTTGGTATACTAAGCATTTTTTCCCTTGACATAAGAGGTTTTACATTTCTATTCAAGGTTCTCCTTTGTTAGCTTAAAATGTATTTTATTATAGAGAAGGGACTCAGGATAAGCTAATTCCTTACTTAATATCTAGTTTTCCCTCAAATTTACATACATTATAAGTCGTGATAGCATAGCACTGCCAAATGTCACTCAGGGTGAGCCCCTCCCAGCACTGAGGTCTTCTCCATTTGGCATCTTTCTGTGATCTGCTTCTGCTTCTCTCATTTTTTCTAAGCCCAGGACCTCCCACATTGCAAACATCCCTTTTTTAACCAGAAGATAAGAATACTGGATAATATTCTTATTTGTGAAGCTATTAAGAACTCCAAAGAATGACTGGAAAAAATGGTAAAGGTAAGGAGGTCAGGGCATGGTGAAATAAAACAATGTAAGTCAGATGCTAACTGAGCCTAATCCCATATACTACAGAAAATGCATTAGCTTTATAATTCCTTATGCCCAGTCAGATGTTGTTCCTGGGTCAGACAGGAGTGTAGATCTATAATATGCCCTGTGATTACTTCATGATGCCCCCTTGCCCCAGTTCAGCCTGGTACTGCACTTAATGCTCACTGTTGAAGCTGTGGCAAAAGGCCTATAGAATGACTTTGCCCTGAATACTGCATAGCATTTTAAAAACTTAATGCCCTGAAAAAAATGCAATTGAGCTATTTCACTGCATATTAATATATTAGAGAAGATGATAATTTAAATGATTTTTTTGAAAGAAGTAATTTTCATAGCACACAATGATTGTATTCTCATTGATTTTACTTATACTTCAGCACCAGGTATGATTTGAATCAATATATCAAGGAGACCTGGTCATATCAGATGTGAATTTTGTGAACATTACACAGTATAGTCTACTATATATGGCCCAGGTAGTGACAATCATATTGTTGTTGCTATTAGGTGCTGTGGAGTCAAGTCCAACTCATGGTGACCCTATGTACAGTGGAATGAAACACTACCCAATCTGTCCGAGGCAAATGAACTTATTTATGTTTAAGCCCATTGTTGCAGACACTGTGTCAATCCCTCTGGTGGAGGGTTTTCATTTTTTTCATTGACCTGCTACTCTTCCAAACATGATGTGTCCTGACTACATGTTGAATCCCTCCTGACTACATGTCCAAAATATGTAAGATGCAGGCCAGCCATCCTTATTTCCAAGGAGCACTCTGGTTGAATATCTTCTAGGACAAATTTGTTGGTTCTTTCGGCACTCCATGGTATAGTCAGTAATCACCTCCAGCACCATAATTCAAAAGCATCAATTATTCTCCTGTTTCCCTTGTTCAATGTCCAGTATTCACAACCAAATGATGCAACTGAAAATGCCATGGCATACCTTCATCTTCAATGTGACATCTTTACTTTTCAATACTCTAAAGAGACCTTTTGCTACAGCTTTTCCCAAAGCAATATGCCTTTTGATTTCTTGACTGCTGCTTCCATGGGTGTTGATCATAGAACCAAGTAAAGCAAAATCTTGGACAACCTCAATCTTTTCTCCATTTATTGTGAAGTTGTATACTGACCCAGTCATAAGGATTTTTGTTGTGTTGATGTTTAGTCACAATCCATACTGAAGGCTATGTTCTTTGCCCTTCATCAGTAAATGCTTTAAATCCTCTTCACTTTCAGTAAGCAGAGTTGTGTCTTCTGCATAACACAGGTTGTTAATGAGTCTTCCTCCAATCCTGATGCCCTGTTATTCCTCATAAACTCCAAAAAAAAAAAAAAAAGACATCTCAAGATCTGTCCTGAAATACAATGCTGTCAGTGACAGAATAATATCCATATACCTACAAGGAAGGCCAGTTAATATAACTATTATTCAAATTTATGCACCCACCACTAAGGCCACAAATGAAGAAAGGGAAGATTTCTACCAGCTTGCACAATCTGAAGTAGACCAAACATGTAATCAGGACATACTGATAGTTACTGGTGACTGGAATGTAAAGGGAGGAAACAAAGAAGAGGGTTCAGCAGTTGGAAAATATGGCCTTGGTGACAGAAATGAAGGTGGAGATCACATGATAGAATTCTGTCAGACTAATGACCTTTTCATTGCAAATATATTTTTTTCACCAATATAATCAGCGACTATACACATGGACCTCACCAGATGGAACATACAGTAACCAAATTGACTACATTTGTGGAAAGAGATGATGGAAGAGCTCTATATCAAATGCCAAAACAAGACCAGGTGCTGATTGTGGATCAGACCATCAACTTCTAATATGCAAGTTCAAATTGAAACTGAAGAATATTAGAACAATATGAGAGCCAAGATATGATCTTGAGTATATACCACCTGAGTTCAGACACAACCTCAAGAACAGATTTAATGCATTACACACAAATGATAGAAGACCAGATGACTTATGGCATGACATCAAAGATATCATTCATGAAGAAAGCAAAAGGTTATTAAAAAGACAGGGAAAAAAGAAAAGACCAAATTACCTGTCAAAAGACTCTGGAATTTGCCATTGAATGTCAGAACAGCTCAAGTAAAAGGAAGACATGATGAAGTTAAGGAACTAAACAGATGATTTCAAAAGGCAGAGAAGACAAAAACAAATACTATAATGACATATGCAAGGAGCTAGAGACAGAAAACAAAAGGAAAGAACATGTTCTGTGTTTCTCAAGCTTAAGGAAATGAAGAAAAAATTCAAGCCTCAAGTGGCAATAGTGAAAGACTCTACAGGGAAAATATTAAAATGGTGCAGGAAACATCAAAAAAAGATGGAAGGAACACATAGTCATTATATAAATAAGAATTGGTAGATGACCATGTCAAGAGGTTGCATATGGAGAGGAACCAATGGTATTGAAGGATGAAGTGGAAGCTGCCTTGAAGTAATTGGAGAAACACAAGGCTCCAGGAATTGATGGAGTACCAACAGAGATATTTCAATAAACAGATGCAGCACTGGAGGTGCTAACATGTTTATGCCAACAGATTTGGAAAATAGCCACCTGGCCAACTGACTAGAAGAGATCCATATTTGTGCCTATTCCCAAAAGAAGGGGATCCAACTGAATGTGGAAACAATTGCACAATATCATTAATATCACACACAAGCAGAATTTTACTGAAGATCATTTAAAAGGGAATGCAGCAGTACATAGACAGGGAATTGCCGGAAAATCAAGCAGGATTCAGAATAGGGTGAGGAACCAGGGACATCATTGTTGATGTCAGGTGGATATTAGCTGAAAGCAGAGAATATCAGAAAGATGTCTACGTTTTTTTGAGTGTGCCAAGGCATTTGACTACGTAGATCATAACAAATTATGGATAACACTTCCAAAAATGGGAGTACCAGAGCCCCAACTGTACTCATGAGGAATTTTTACATGAACCTGGAGGCAGTTGTTTGAATAGAACAAGGAAATACTGCCTGGTTTAAAGTTGAGTCAGGTGTGTGTCAGGGCTGTATACTTTTACCATATCTCTTAAATTTATATGCTGATCAAATAATCCAGGAAGCTGGATTTTATGAGGAAGAATGCAGCATCAGGATTGGAGGAAGACTCATCAGCAATGATATTAGGTGTTTAATTTTTTGTAATAAAAAAATGTAGCCGGGTGCCGTGGCACATGAATATAATACCTACTACTAGGGAGGCTGAGGCAGGAGGATCATGAGTTCAAGGCCAAAGCCAGTCTGGACAATTTAGTAAGACCACATCAAAAGAATTAAAAAAGAAAAGAAAAGAAAACAGAAAAATCATGGGGAACTGAGCTGGGGGACAGCTCAGTGGTATAACTGTTGCATAGCATGATATGAGAAGCCCTGGGTTCAACCCCCTTCAATACTACTAAATAAATGAATGAATGGAGTATTTTAATAGGAAAATGAGTCTCCAAAAAGATATCTTGTTGGTGTAAATGTACAATAGTCTGTATTCCAAAGAAAAACAATGTACTGAGCCCTTTTTAAAATCTCACTATCATGCAACTCTCTAGATAAGGATTACTTAATAACAGAGGATATTTCATGATATAGTATATTTAGGATTTCAATAAATTAGAAATAGTCCAAGATAATTCTTGCTTTACTATAAATTTTATTTTGTAGTAAAAATTATAATTGCATAATTATAATTGCAATATATGTATATATGTATATGTCTACATGTATATGTATAATGGGATGGAATTTAGCTCAGTGCTGGTCTCTGCTCTATGAGGCCCAAGGTTCTATTCCCAGTACCACATAAAATGGGAGAGAGATTTGACAGCCCATTTCTGAGATAATCAGCCATTGAAAACCATATGAGTAGCACAGAAGCACTGACATAGTGCTAGGAAAGGTAGTGTTGGGGAGTGTTTTGTTCTGCTGTACATAGGATTACTATGAGTTGGACCTGACTTGATAGCACCTAACAACAACAACAACATGTGTATAATGAGGATGCACGTATATGCAATAAAGCCACTGCCTATACTCATTCAAGTAAATCTTGAATGTATGTTTATAAGTTATTTACGTATTAAAATTAGCATGAAATGAAATGTACATTTCTTATTTCTTAATATCCAAAGATTCCATATTTTTCCTCAAATTTCTCCACTGTCTATTATGTACATAGCCTTCTGCTAAATTCTGTGGATTAAAGAAAAAGGTAAAAAAGATATGGTTCCTGCAGAGAGAAAAATGTAGTACTAGTGGTGAAATCAGACCATTGATGAGGAAATTAAAAATCTGTGAAGCAAAGCCATGCTAAGGGTACATTCAGGTCTCCCCACATCCCTGGGGATGCAGTAGGGCCTGGTGAAGGTAATATGCACTCTTCTATAACTGCATCCATGAGGACTGTAACTTTTCCCCACATTAAATATGAAAACAAGGCATTTAGAAAATTGTGGTTTTACTATATTTGCATTATATTAGTAAATGTAGTTTTTAGATTTTTTTTTAAAGAAATGCTCCTTTTGCTCATTCTCCCTCTGGAACGTAATTCTTAAAAGTGCTTCTTGATCTCTGAAGAGACATTAGAATCTCTGGATATATCATGCTACCTATTCAAAATGTCTACTTCTGGGGACGTGACAAGGTTAGAAAGGCAAATCCAGGCTGGAGAATAATGTTATTGGCAAAAGTTCATCCAAATCCTTTTCACATTATCTTTACTTCTATTTTCTAATTTCAGGAGAAAATGTCTGTTTCTGATCTATTTTCTAAGTTTCTATTTTCTACTTCTTGCAAGTGATGTGGGTAAGACTTTTAGGTAATAGTGTAACTTCTGAGGGAACATCAGCAGCAGAATCATATTTGAAAACAAAGAGATGGGAATTTACTATTTTTTAACTTTAGAAGAAAGTATCCATTTCTGACCTAATACTTCAGTCCAATGACTATCATTTATACCAAGGCAGTTGCTAACAAGAGATTTGATGACATTTTTCTAAGACTGAAACAATCAACAACATGCTATCAAATGTCAAAGGCACAGGGCTACCGTGGATAAATGAGAGGAGTTGTAGTGTTTTTGCTAGCTGGGTATTTTCTGCCTTCTTTGTTGATGGGCTAAATGAACCATTTACTACACTATTATTTAGGTGAAGTAAAGATTTAGGGTCCCTAATTTTTAAAAACTGAGTATATTTCACTCCACAAATATTTTCTAAGGTGTTTTTGGTTTGAATTGAGCTTTTATTATGATTGTTGTTATTGTTGCTGTGGATTGAACACAGGGCGTGGCATATGCTAGGCATATGCTCTACTGTTAAGTTACATCCAAGCTCCTAAATTAAACTTCTTAATCTGTAATATAAAATTTTTCCTCATTTACTGATATATTTCTAATCATAATAAATAAATCTGCTAAATTTGCCTATATTTAAGTATATCCATGAAATGAGAATTACAACCATCTTAATCCCTTAAAATAATAAAAGCTTAGTCTTCTAAAACAATAATAGGCTATGAACTGTTTGAAATGCTTTTCATAAACACAGTCTTTGGGCTGGAGAGGAAGGTCAATGGAAGAATGTTTGCCTAGTATTCAGGAGGCCCTGGGTTCGACCCACTAGCGCCGCACCAAAAAAAAAAAAAAAAAAAAAAAAAAAAAAAAAAAAAAAAAAAAAAAAAAAAAAAAAAAAAAAAAAAAAAAAAAAAAAAAAAAAAAAAAAAAAAAAAAAAAAAAAAAAAAAAAACCAGATAAAAAATCTTCCAAAACCTCAATCTTTGTAAGAAAGCTACAAAGTAAATTCAATTATTATCCCCCCTTTTTTAAACAGAGGAAAGATTAATGCCTAGAGAGGTTAAGTAACTTACTCAAGATCACACAACCCATAAATGGCAAAGATAGGATTCAAACACTCTCAACCCAGCTCTGCTCCAGAGCTGACACTCCTAATGACTTCCCTCAATAAGCATATGCCTTGCTCTTTGTTTTCAAATATGACTCTTCACCTGATATTCTCTCTTCATCTCTGTATGCGACTCTAAAGTTACACTATTACCAAAAAATCTTACCTGTGCTATGTGGAAGAATTAAGAGTTTAGCTGTAATTTTTATTTGCATGTTGTGGATTAAGGGAATGTCTCTGAGAGCTCTGTTTCTTTTAGTGCCTTCTCTCCCACTAAGACACGCAATTTAACTTGTTGCTATGCTTTTGTGGCAGGGGAATATCCACTGCTGTTTTCTTGGCAGTTTATAGTGATGTTCTCTTCTTTGAAGCCCTGCTTTCCAGTGCATTCCAGTGAATTCCAGTGTATTCCCTTCCTTCTTGAGTTCCTTCAGTTAGCAGCTATTTGAGGGCCTTGTTATCAGCCTCTCTGTACCTATCTATACCAGAAAAAAAAAAAGTGTAGTAGCAGACAAGTGTACCTCAATCATGGTGCAACATTTGAATTGTGGTATTGGCCTTCTAAATTGAGTTCCATGTTATAGGTCTCAGTACAGTAGGGAACCATTTTATTTTTTGTGGTACTGGGGTATTGAATATGCACATACTAGCCAAATACCTTACCACTAAGCATTCTCTCTACTTCAGCTGCACTGCCCCCTCTTTCTTGAGATAAAATGTCCCTAAATTATACAGGCTGCCTCTGACCTCTAATTTAGGATTTCCTGCCTCAGCCTCCCAAGTAAGTGGGATTACAGGTGTGAGCCACGGCAACTGGCTTTTAAATTTTTAAAAATATTTTAATTTTGTAAATTTCAAAAATTTTTTTCTTTATTTGAGACAGGGCTTGCTATATTACCCAGGCTGACCTCAAATTCTTAGACTGAAGACATTCTGCTGCCTCAGGCTCCCTAGTAGCTTCAGATATGCACTGGTATCTTTGTGCCACACTGATGCTGCAGCTTCTTTTCAAAAATTTCCAGATGTGTATTATAGTTGTTAGGCTTGTCAAACTCATGGAGCCACAATATCCTGGTGTTCAACTGTAAAGTTTGTTGTGGATAATTTTTTTTTTTCCAAATCATAAGGCCATGACAGGGAGAAGGACCTGGCAACCCCCTCCCAAAAATCAATCTGCCATTGAAAACCCTATGAACAGCAGAGAAGCACTGACAATAGTGTTTCCCCTGTTGTACAGAGGGTCGCTATGAGTCAGATACCGACTCGACAGCACCTAACAACAACAACAACAAGGCCATGAAAATTGTGAGTAATTTTCTTTTAGATATTACACCAGATTTTAATAGTTATTGTGGTTAGGTACCCTCAAGTCAGGTTTGACTCATAACAACCCTATGTACAACAGAACAAAACACTCCCTGTCACTGTGCCATGCCCAATAGTGCTTCTTTGCTATTCATAGGGTTTTTGATGGCTGATTTTTTTTGTGATTGCTTTGTGTACAGACTTCCATGTCTTTTGTCCTTCTTCCAGTACTTTGATAATTTTCCTTTTTTGTTATCTTTTGGCAGTGCTTGGGGGTTCAACCCAGGGCCTCACACATACTTTGCAAGTGCTCTACCAGTGGGCTGTACCCGCAGCCCATTTTAATTTTTTTACTTGGAGACAAGGTCTCGTTAAGTTACACAGGCTGCCTCAAACTTGGTATCCTTCTGCCTCTGCCTCCTAAATCTCTGGGATTACAGGTGTGTGCCACTGTGCATGGCTGATAATTTTCTTAAGTAGTAATTATGAGAATAATTATAGCTCACTGACCAGGAATCACGCTTAACAATGCTTTTGCCCAAGGGAATGTGTTGCTCATGTGTGTCAGGGTGGGATGAATCTAGATCCTGTTGCCAGCCCTGGTGTACCAGATCTGGTCTCCCATTGATTATAATGTTTGAGAGTCCAGCCAAAAGCATGTGATCTACAGCGTCTAAACTGTGCTTGTTAATTACCATCACAAATGAAAGCTGAATAAACCCTGAAGGTAGTGTTTAGAAAGATGTGTTTCCCCATGTTTGCTGTTGATGTCTTTTATTTTATTCTGGAAAGTCTTTTGTCACATATTGAATGCCTCTAATGCACAGTGGGGGGCATGTGAACATCATGCTAATCTATTAGCTCACTCTGGCTTGACAACTCATATGAAGGTGCTTGAGAAAGACCTCTTCAATGTGTCTGAGCAGAACTTCCTGGAATTCTTCTGAAACTCTAGATAATCTTTTGTACTGATGGAATTATTTTCATATTATTTACATATCCATAATTATGGTTAAGAAAAAATATTGAAAGAAAAGGACCTCTTATATTCCCCCATCGGTCAATCAGAATGAGTCAATTCCAGTTGCTAAATACTTTTGGTTATAGAATAGGGATTCTAGATGACTATCTTCAGTGGTATTCCTTGCAAGAGTTAAGAATCCTAATATGCAGCTTAACCTATACCATTATTTTTCTTTAGAAGACAAAGGAAATATAAAAGGTATGATAATAAATTCAAAAAATCCCCACAGAAATGTAAAATGCACCATTGCAATTTTTCCTCCCTCTGAAATTATAATGGCTTCAATGGGCCATTATCATCTGAGGCAAAGCAAATGGAATGCTACCTGTCAATGAGTGTTTAGGGATTAGTTAATATGTGGCATACATCATTGAAGCAATATTTTATAACATCTCTTTCATGATGGCAACTGTCTGGTATATAAATGTTTACTTAGGGAGTCATTGATAGATGTTTCATTACCATGTCAGCAGCTTCTGATCCTATGTCACTGTGTGGTTGGTGACTTCCTACTCTCTGAACTCACTTTGATTTTTCAGGCCTGGATTATTGGCCCTATAAATTGTTATGGATATTTCAGATTGTTTTAGTATGCTGTATGAAATTGATTTTTGAGTTAATCACATATAATAGGTACCAGGAAATATAAATATGAGCCCTTAAAAAGTTTCTGGGGCTATGGAGAGAATTGCTATGTAATTTCAATACCTGCATGACATAAATATATGTGTAATTATTATTTTGAATTAGAATTTTAATATGTCACATGGCCTGTGCAAAAATAAGCTTGGTATCAAATAGAATAAACATTTACTGACATGATACATAAAGGGAAGTACCTAAGAACAAGGATGACATGTAGATAGGAACATCACTTCCAACTCTGACGCACTGCTACTAGCATACTAAAGCACTGTGTTGTGAGTTAATTCAGATGCCAGGCCTGGGCTCAAAGTGAAGAGAGAAAGGATGGGTCAGAAACACTTCACATGCTGTAGGAAGAGTGAGTGGAGGGGCAGTGGCAGTGCATAAATGTTCACTAACGTGCTTTGGAAGTTATTGGCAAAAAATGTCACATATTTGCTTATTGTTTATGAAATATAGAAGGTATAAATTGGAGCAATTAGTGTGCTCATTCATGTAAAAAGTGATACCGTTTTATCTAAACGTGGGCTGAAGATGAGATTTATGAAGGAAGCCAGTAGGGCTGTATTGGGCTTTCTCTAAAACTGTCCCTAGGTTATAATAATTATGAATATTTCCTATTCCATAATAAATGAATGCTACTAGATTCTCCAGGGGCATTGGGACTTAAAATTTAGAGGAATCACTTCCAGACAAAATGTAAAATAGAAACAAAATATTAGTGATGAAGATTGAGTTTTGAATCTTTATGGGCTAAATCCTGTTCTAAGTATTTCACCTAAACTTGTCATCCTTTAGTCCTATCTGGTTTAGCTCGGTTGGTAGAGTGCTTCTCTGTGCTATCAGAGGCCCTGAGGTTGATCCCAAGCTTTGTAAAAATGGGAGAAGGACCTGGCAGCCCACTCCCAAAACATCAACCATCGAAACCCTATGAATAGCAGAAAAGCACTAACATAGTGCTGGGTATGGTACAGCATCCAGGAGTGTATTATCTGTTGTACATAGGGTCACTATGAGTTGGACCTTACTTGACAGCACCTAACAAAAACAACAAATGCCTGTAAGGCAAGTACTATTATCAGTATTTTATACAGAAGAGGGTAAGCCTAAGAAAAGTAAAGTAACTTATATAAGGTTGCTCAGCTAGTGTTCTGGAATTAGAATTTGAACCCAGGTCCACTTAACTCCAAAGTTTGTGCTCTTTTTACTTTGCTCTGATTGGATAAGGAATCTCAACACCTTGGGGATATTTACTCCTTATTAACAAATATTTTAAATTAAAACCTTAATTTTTCATTAATAGAATGAAGACCTAGAATGATGTGAGCCCTGTGTCTTTTTCAAAGCTCTCCTAAGCAGCAGACACTCAGGGCAGAGCATGTGGAGATTAGACAGGTGTCAATTCCAGTTCCCCTTCCCACCTTCCCCAGTGCTGCAAGTGCCTGGAGGGATTCCTGGGTTCTTTTCAGACTTTTGATCTTGGGACATGTTTAATTTAATTATACCTTGAAAACAAAGTACCTTTGTGCTCTTACTTTTGTATACTTTTATTGAAAATGAAAGGTAGGACATAAGCTTCAGGCAGGTAGTTCAGGCAAGTGATTGAGAATTTTAAAGGATATCACCAATCACCTAGTTTTTCTCGTTCTCTCTGTGATGTGGTATAAACGCAATCATCAGGCTCTCCTAGGTACCCTCCCTCTCTCTGCCATCTGCAGTTCCACTAGGCCTCCTTGTTATTGATCTGAGCTCCACAATCTTGCACCACACCATCTAGAGAAGGCGGTGATCTCTTCTGGTAGAAGAGACAGACAACATGCTTCTAACCCAGAAAAAAAACACTACCACTACCACCACCAATAAAAATCCAAACAAAACCAAACAATACCTTCTTTGGCTCTTATTAGAATATGTGCTATAAACTAATTACTGTAACTATATACATAAAAGATAACCGGTGATGTCTGGACTATCTAGTGGCAGCAAGGAAAATTTTAATATTAATTTCCTAACAAAGTGGTTTACATGCACCAGCACACAGCTTGCCATTTGAACTTGTCCCATTATAACTGACTCCCATATCACAAAGTCAGCTACTTGTTTCGAATTTGCAAATACAAAAGAATAAGAGATTTTGAATTGTTTTTTTTAAACTATCTCCTGGTTTGGTGTTTCAAACTAAATTTTTTTCCCAATTGGTAAGCCCAATTCTATTTTCTAAATATTTTCATTAAAAAGAAATTTATTTTTCATTTCACTGTCATTTTTCTATCTGGAAACAAATATTTGAAATAATCAAAACTGTTCACTAGCAATATGATCTTTAAATAAATGATGGAGGGTTATAAAACAATCAAATTTAAAATACGACCTACTAGCAGAAAACTTGACTTTCAGGGCTTCCAACTCAAGTCATTCTGTCATGCTTAGTTAAAGCCTTGCCTTGAAAGGAAAGAGTCTCAGATTTTCCCCCGTAAGCTATTTAGCATGACTTTTCTTTTGGTTTACTTAGATATTGTTGAAAGGAGCAGATAATTATAGAGATTACAATGACTATATCTACCACCTGCTCACTCATGAATAATGTAAACCAGGCTAACTATGTAAGGCCAATTTTCTCTCTTTTTTTTCTCTCTCTCTCTGTCCCCCTCTCTTTTCCCAGATAGGTGCATGCTCTGTTATAATGCTCCAAAAATATAACTTAATTTCCAAAATTAAACTCAGCTCAAATTGGTAAAATTGTAAAAGATTCTATGAATCTATTTTTTTTTAATCTAGTAGTGTCTGGATAATTTACTGGCATTGATTAATAAAATCTGATCAGGGAGGTAGTAGTCATTATTTAACTCATTTAATGAAATGGCAGAGATATATAGTTTGAAAATTGTAAACTTGCATAGAAAAAAAAAAAAGTGAAGAATAATGAGTCCATAATCAAATTAAACTCTCTTGTAAGTTAAATGTCTTGTCATGATCCCCGAACACTAATTATAAATTTAACTTAGAAAACAATCTGACTGTATAAGATTTATATAAATGAAAATGTTTTAAGTCTTTAGTGCTCTGGAAAAATACCAATTCCTTTATGGTTGTTCACTTAGAAACTTTAAATATATTTCTGTATGGAATGTGTTATTTGTTCATTGAAATTTTGGAAGTTTATCTAATGTTAGCTAACTTAGGGCATCAGTAAATTCTGTCTGCCTATTTCTTTAAATAAAGTTTTCCTGGAACACAGCATGTTTATACATTTGCATTGTCTATTTCTGCTTTCTGACTACACTGGAAGAACTAAGGAATCGTGAAAGAGAACCATATGGCCCATATGCCTCAAATATTTACTAGGAAAAGTTTGCAGACCTCTGCTTTAATTTCCCACCAACAACTTAACATATAGAAAACATTTTCTTTGGCAAGCCTTTTATTAAGAACTTTTTGGCATTAAAATTTGAAAAGTATGGTGTTGTTTTCTGGTACTTAACCAACTTATAGTGTGGTAAAATAGAAGTCCTTAATAAAATAATATCTTTATAAAAATAAAATAAAAAAGAATACTTAGCACCATTTTTTTCCAGGTTGGTTATTTATTCATTTATTTAAACTTACTTGACCACTAAGAGGTTTTAAGTCCTAACAGCATGTAAACTGATGGAGCTAAAAATGACACTGGAAGCAAATGGATTAAAAGGAGAACCTTGTGCATTAAGTAACAAAACTGAAACAAAACTCCATACTTGAGCAAAAATTGCTTTGAGGCTTTCATGCAAGCATGGTAAGATGACCCTTAAAATGTAGGCTTGATGCAAGATGTTCTATGTTTTATTTATTCCTCCTTGTTTTTTCCAAAAGTGTGCATTAGTTTATGATGAAATAGGTATGTGAGTGAAAGAACAATGATTAGAACACAGGAGAACTAGTCTGTTCCTATGCTCCTGGCTTTGTCTCTAATTTTTAAATTAATAGGGTTTCAGGGTTTTTTTTTTCCCCCCTTCTTTTTAATGTGATTTTCTAAGCCAGGGCTTTTGGGCTTTTGTTTTTATGCACTATGCTCCCTACAGGCAATTTTGTGTTCTAGAACTTTGACTTCATCAGTCTTCGAGGAGTCTGAGAGGAGTAAAACAGACTCCAAAGTTTTCATTGTGTTTGTCTGATAACTTTACTGGTATTTTATATAAACTTTTACTTAGGGGAATGGAGGAGTTAATTTCCAATGAAAATTTAAAAATTAATATTATTATTATTATTTGCAGTACTATCCAGGGGCTTGTGTATACTTTGCAAGGGCTCTTCCACTGAGCTACACTTCAAGCTCCTTTTTAATTTTTTTATTTTGAGACAGAGTAAGTTACATAGGGCGCCTCTGGCCTCAAAGTTGCCATCCTCCTACCTATGCCTCCAGAGTTGCTGGGATTACAGGTGTGTGCCACCATACTCAGCAAGGAAAATCTGAAAATTATTATGTGATTTCAGTCCCTTAATTTTTTTCAATTTTATTTTAGTTAACACAAAGGAGGTAGCGAAATTATCTTTGTACTATCCATAGATCAGGGCTGGGATTTAGCTCAGTTGGTAGAGTGCCACTCTGCAGTCTCTGAGGTCCGAGTTCGATTCCCAGCAGCGTAAAAATGGGAGAAGGACATGGCAACCCACTCCCAAGGCAATCCCGAAAACAATCTGCCATTGCAAACCCTGTGAGGGTCGCTATGAGTCGGACTCGACTCGGCAGCACCTAGCAATCCATAGATCAATAAAGCAAAAATTATAAAATTAAAGGAAGTCATACTTGTAGGTCATTTCATCTAGCCCACCTCATTTGCTTGCAATATATCTATACCAGGGATATCTAGGCTCTTTTTTCTTTCAATTAATTTCTTCTGTCCTATAATTAGGTAATATATTATCTATTCCTATTTTGGCACATGGGTAAAAGATTTCAACCTGAACCCCATTATTTTAACATTATGGTTTGAATTTTAGAGATTTTCTACTTGTAGTTTTTCATAAACACTTAAAACACAATTTTAATCATTCTGCACATAAATTTTTATATCATACTTTAAAATTTTAACATATCATTTTCACTTTTTAAATTATTACATTATCTCATACCCATGACTTAAATGATTGTGTTATATTTTATCAACCTACTTTCTTGTGGTTAATGTTTTGCTGAGCTAATTAAGTTGATTTCTCCTTTGTGAAGAAATGTAAAATGTCATACAAATAGCCTTTTACCTTGGCTACATTATTAATTTTGAGAGGGTTTTTCAGAGAGGGAATATTGAGTCCAATAGGTTGGTATGTATTCCTCCCCTGCTTCCTGTGGATGATGTAATGATATATACACAAACAACATTCAAGGATATCAGTGGTGATTTTAAATATTGTATCTTCTTGACCACTTTTGGCATCTAGAGATTCACAGTAAAAAAATACAATTGGAAAATTACACAAATAGCAGTGACAGTGTTGAAAGTAGAAATGAAACCAATTTCCTAATATGTTCTGGTAATTTCATTTCCATTCTATAACACAGTAGTATAGTTACTGATTTATTTTTTAACATTTTCTTTTCACACTAGAATTTCATCCCTTCTCTTGAAGCTTTATCCTGTTCTTTGATTATGAAGTATCAGCATGTTTCTGTTAACGAAGTGGAAAAATCCTATCGATTGGGACATTATGAGTAGGATAAGTGGGACTTTATAAGTAGGATAATTTAAAAAAGTAGACTGGTGTCTAAAAAAAAATCAGTCAGACATCTCTTCTCTCTATTTTCTATGGCAATTATTTAGTTCTCTTTGAAATTAATATACCAACTAACATAAACTAATATTTCTTATGTAATTTTTATTATGTATTTTAAAACATGTATAAAAATAAATACTTTCTATAAACATAAATATGGGGGAAGAATGTGGGAGTCCACTCCCAAAAACAATGCCAAAATAATCAGCCATTGAAAACCCTATGAGGGTTGCTATGAGTCACATATGACTTGATAGCACCTAACAATAACAACAACATAAACATAAATACAATTAATTAATGGCATTAAATTATATGTAGTTTATGTAAGTAATATATAATAAAATATAGCAACTTATTGTAAAATATATGATAATTCTATATTATTAAACAATTTGGAGCTATATATGGCACAAAGATAAAGGATTAATTCACTCAAAAATTAAGTAAAAAGTGTATATATGTATATGTTTGTATATATATATATACACATTATATATATACACGTATATATGTGTATATATACACATATATATTTCAAACTCCTGAAATATCCTATGAGTTTATGAGGATTATTGGAGCACATTTCCTAGAGGCAGTTAATTATATTCTCTCTGCTGGCTGGAGTGCATCAGGGCTATATCCTCTCACTGTACCTCTTCAATCCCTATGCTAAGCAAATAATCTGAGAAGCTGGACTTGGTGAAGAAGAACATCTTGATTGGAGGAAGACTCATCAACAGCCTGTGTTATATAGATGACACAACTCTGCCTGCTGATAGTGAAGAGGATTTGAAACATTTAAAACTCTTCTTTGAGGAGGTAACTCTTCACCAGTTGCTTCTTAAATGCCTTCCAGCCTAGGGAGCACATTTTCTGGCACTATATTTGACAGTGCTTCTCTGTTACTCATAGGGTTTTCAATGGCTAATTGTTTCAGGAATGGACTGCTAGATTCTACTCCCTAGTCTGCTTTACTCTGAAAGATCAGTTATGGGTCCACCATGGGTGGCCCTGCCGGTGTCTGAAATACTGAAATACTGGTGGCATACCACAGAAACATGCAATCCCCACAGCACAATCAACTAACAGAAGTGTGGTATTGCCCTGCAAGCTTCTAAAATAACTTTTTTGTTGAATGTTCTCTTGGGTATACTTATCAACAGATCATCTCCTCTAGGTCATGATATTTTAATTCATCTGGGACATTATGGAATCAAAAGAATACCTTTTGGAGGCAATATCATTCCCCATCCTTGTTTTATGGATGAAGAAACTGAGGCCTAGAGCATATGCAGTATCACAGCACCCAGTTACCTTCAGAGAATTAAATGGGTTCCCCACACATTGTGGGATTCTTTGACCTCTTTTCATCATTTGACCAAAACCTCTGGTTATCTGCATCTGTCTACACTGTGTTTAACAGAGACAGAAATAACTATGATAATGGGAATGTGATTTTTAAAAAAATTGTGGTAAGCACATTTACCATGAAAAACTACTCTCTTAAAAACTTTTTAAGTGTACAATATTATTAATAATCAGCGCCATGTTGTAGAGCAGGTCTCTAGAACTTACTGAGCTTGCATACTTGAAACTTTACACTTATTGAACAGCAATTCCCATTTTTCCTCTCCTCCCAGTCCCTGGAAATCACTATTCTCTGCTTCTATGTGTTTGCCTGTTTTAGATATCTCATTTAATGGGAATCATGCATGTTTGTCCTTCTGTTACTGGTTGATTTCACTTAGTATGTCTTTAAGATTCATTCATGTTGTCATATATGGCAAGATTTCCTTCTTTTAAAATATTGAACAATATTCCACTCTATGTAAATGGCACATTTTCTTTATCACTTGTCAGTGGACATTTAGGCCATTTTTATATTTTGGCTATTGTGAATAATATCTCAATAAATATAACAGTGCAAATACCTCTTTCAGATTCTGATTTCAGTTCTTTGGGAAAATGCACAGAAGTAGAGTAGCTGAAAATTACAATTTTTAATCTCCTTAAGGTTCTTCTATATTGTTTTTCTATAACGGCTGAAATATTTTATGTTTCCACTGACAGTGTACACGGTTTTAAACTTCTTCACATCTTTACAAACACTTACCATCCTTTCATTTTTAGATAATGTCCTTCTAAAAAATGTACAGTGGTCTTTCATTGCAGTTTTGATTTGTATTTCACTGATGATTAATGATAGCAAGCACTTTTCATATTCCTATTGGCCACTTCCCCCACACGTCTGTCAGTTTGCTGCATTGTGGGGGCTTGTGTGTTGCGATGAGACTGAGAGCTCTGCCACTGGTACCTCAGATATGAGCAAGGTTACCCATGGTGGACAGGTTTTCAGCTGAGCTTCCAGACTAAGACAGAGGGAGCAGGATCTGGAGAACCACTCCCGAAACAACTAGCCATTGAAAAGCCTATGAATAGCAAAGAAACACTGTCAGAAATAGTGCCGGAAAAATGAGCTCCCCAGGTTGGAAGGCATTCAAAAGACTACTTGGGAAGAGATGCCTCCTCAAAGGAGAGTCGACCGTGATGACAGAACTGGAGGAAAGCCCCAGGGTCCTCCATTTGCTGATGTGGCACGATTCAAAATGAGGAGAAACAACTGTGAACATCCATTAATAATTGGAACATGGAATGTACGTAGTATGAATCCAGGAAAATTAGAAATCGTTAAAAGAGAAATGGAGCACATAAACATTGACATTCTAGGCATCAGTGAGCTAAAATGGACCGGCATAGGCCATTTTGAGTCAGACAATCACATGGCCTACTATGCTGGGAATGAAAACCTAAAGAGAAATGGGGTTGCATTCACCATCAAAAAAGACATTTCAAGATCCGTCATGAAATACAATGTTGTCAGTGATAGAATAATATCCATATGCAAACAAGGAAGGCCAGTTAATATGACTATTATTCAAATTTATGCACCCACCACTAAGGGCACTAAAGAAGAAAGGGAAGATTTCTGCCAGCTCCTGCAATCTGAAATAGATCAAGAATGCAATCAAGACATACTGATAATCACTGGCGACTGGAATACAAAGGTTGGAAACAAAGAAGAAGGCTCAGTAGTTGGAAAATATGGTCTTGGTGACAGAAATGAAGCTGGAGATCGCATGATAGAATTTTGTCAGACCAATGACCTTTTCATTGCAAATACATTTTTTCAACATCATAAACGGAGACTATACACATGGACTTCACCAGATGGAACATACAGGAATCAAATTGACTATATATATGGAAAGAGACGATGAAAAAGCTCTATACAAAATGTCAAAACAAGACCAGGTGCTGACTGCAGATCAGACCATCAACTTCTCATATGCAAGTTCAAACTGAAGCTGAAGAAAATTAGAACAAGTATACGAGAGCCACAGTATGACCTTGAGTGTATCCCATCTGAGTTCAGAGACCACCTCAAAAATAGGTTTAATGCATTAGACACAGTGATAGGAGACCAGAAGAGTTGTGGCATGACATAAAGGATATCATTCAAGAAGGAAGCAAAAACTTCTTTAAAAGACAAGAAAAAAGAAAAGACCAAATTACATGTCAAAAGAGACACTGGACCTTGCCCTCTAAAGCAGCTAAAGCAAAAGGAAGACATGATGAAGTTAAGGAATTAAACAGAAGATTTCAGAAGGCAGCTGAAGAAGACAAAAACAAATATTATAATGACATGTGCAAGGAGCTGGAGGCAGAAAACCGAAAGGGAAGAACATGCTCTGTGTTTCTCAAGCTTAAGGAAGTGAAGAAAAAATTCAAGCCTCGAGTGGCAGTAGCGAAAAATTCTACAGGGAAAATATTAAATGATGCAGGAAACATCAAAAGAAGATGGGAAGAATACACAGAGTCATTATACAAGAAAGAATTGCAGATGGCCAACCATTCCAAGAGGTTGCATATGAACAGGAACCAATGGTGTTGAGGGACAAAGTGGAAGCTGCCTTGAAAGAACTGGTGAAACACAAGGATCCAGGAATTGATGGGAAACCAATAGAGATTTTTCAACAAACAGATGAAGCACTGGAGGTGTTAACATGTTTGTGCCAACATATTTGGAAAACAGCTACTTGGCCAACTGACTGGAAGAGATCCATATTTGTGCCTATTCCCAAAAAAGGGGATCCAACTGAATGTGCAAACTATTGGACAATATTATTAATATTGCACACAAGCAAAATTCTACTACAGATCATTCAGAAATGCCTGCAGCAGTATATAGACAGGGAATTACCAGAAAATCAAGCGGGATTCAGAAGAGGGCAGGGAACCAGGGACATCATTGCTGATGTCAGGTGGATATTAGCTGAAAGCAGAGACTATCAGAAAGATGGTTATCTATGTTTTACTGAATATGCAAAGGCATTTGATTGTGTGGATCATAACAAATTGTGCATAACACTTCAGAAAATGGGAATACCAGAGTACCTAATTGTCCTCATGAGAAATCTGTACATGACCCAGGAGGCACTTGTTCCAATAGAACAAGGAAACACGGTATGTTTTAAAGTTGAGAAAGGTGTGCGTCAGGGCTGTATACTTTCACCCTATCTCTTCAATTTATACGCTGAGCAAATAATCCGAGAAGTTGGACTTTATGAGGAAGAACGCGGCATCAAGATTGGAGGAAGACTCATTAACAGCCTGCATTATGCAGATGACAGAACTCTGCTTGCTGAACATGAAGAGGATTTAAAACATTTACTTATGAAGATCAAAGATCATAGCCTTCAATATGGGTTGCAACTAAACATCAACAAAACAAAAATCCTTACTACCGGGCCAGTATGCAACTTCACAATAAGTGGAGAAAAGATTGAGGTTTTCCAAGTATTTGATTTGCTTGGCTCTATAATCAACACCCATGGAAGCAGTAGTCAAGAAATCAAAAAAGCATTGCTCTAGGAAATGCTGTGGCAAAAGATCTCTTTAGGGTATTGAAAAGCAAAGATATCACATTGAAGACAAAGGTGCATGTGACTCATGCCATGGTATTTTCAGTCGCATCATATGTTTGTGAAAGCTGGACACTGAACAAGGGAGACAGAAAAAGAATTGATGCTTTTGAATTGTGGTGCTGGAGACGTCTATTGAATATACCATGGACTGCCAAAAGAACCAACAAATCTGTCCTAGAAGAAGTGCAACCAGAGTGCTCCTTGGAAGCAAGAATGGCCAGACTGCGTCTTACATATTTTGGACATGTAGTCAGGAGAGATCAGTCCCTGGAGAAGGACATCA